>JAJJHT010016026.1:289494-375209 GCA_021223865.1 Drosophila pandora | reverse complement strand
GGGGGGGGGGGGGGGGGGGGGGGTAGCATCTCGGTGAAACCCTTGCTCCAGCGGCAGCACAAGGAGCCCTAGCGGCTCAAGTGGAAGCGAGGGTGTATTCTATGACCCCCTTGCATCACCGCCCTAACCTAACCTAACCTAACCTATCCTATATCCGATATATATCTAATAAAATAAATGCTTCTGAACTGAAGGGTGTATCAATATTGGCTTCTTCCGAAGTTAGCTTTCCGTTCTTGGTTTAAATTAAAACTTGTGATTTCAGCACCATAATTCAATTTGCATTAAAGAAAAGTACCGATAAAATAATAATTATGCAGATTTTTATTTCATTGCATTAAAAACATTGAAGAATTGGTTTATCATTAGGGAGAAATGAGCTTAATAAAAACCAACTTAGGCTGTGCCGGTGACATTAATGCCCATATCTTCATCCGTTATATTATGCCCCCCGCCTACGTCTGTATTATCAATATCTGAACCGGTGAATAATGGAACAGCATAAAAACGGCTGGAGTCTACTTCAACCGGTCCCGCAGTTTTCCTGTTTTTTCTTGATCTTTGGATAACGGGCTCCATGTCCTTGAAGTAATCAACTTTACTTAAGCACTGGGGTTGGGCCTTTGATTTTACTTGTATATCCAACGCGCTAAGATCGTCGATATTCTTTGAATCTAATTGAGACGGCAACAAATTTGAATCTTTCGAAATAATTGAGCGATGATGAGACTCGGTGAAAACTACTTTTGCAACTTTGCGGCAATAAATATTGAACGTAGGTCTCAGGGGTAAATAATGATGTATCTCTGTCTAAAGATTTTGTACGTAGCACATAGGGAATAACAAACTGCTGCGCCGTGGAATCCAGTAGCACCATACGAGAAAGTAAGTCATTAGCCAATTGGGACGCTACCATTTTCTCTTCAAAACATCGCAGGCGTTCCACCAAATTTGAAAAGAAGTTATGTCGCTCTTGAACGGATTTCAGCGGCAATTCAAAAAGAAATGAATGTATAACCACAAATTCATGGTTGAAGTAAGGGTGCAGTAAGACCGCAGAAAGTTTTGGTCTAAGCTCGCTGTTTTGATGTTTTAAATGTGCCCTACAATATTCGCGAAACTTACGAACATAAGGGATATCAGCCCCATCAGAAAGTTTTTTTTTTAAATCTCTTCGCACATTGTTGCAAAGGGGAACTGCTCAAAATGTTCTCCTCTATTATTTGTGTCGAAAAGTAAAGGGATATATTTTAGCAAGCGCTTGTTGAGATCTTTGCCTGCCCATACGTATGAAAAACCTGCCAGACGCCAACTTCCACTATCAGTCACATAAACATAGTTCGTACATAAATTAAAATGTCTGGCTAAAGCTGTTTCTACCAGAAATATGAGTGTTGCTTTGCTGAAGCAAAATGTCGTTAAGCGAGGTCGTTTCCTCTTCTTAAGACGAGAAAGGTGTTTATTAAACCATGGTGGTAATATTGATGAAGACGATGAAACTAGAGGATCAAATTTGTCCAACACGTTGTGGATTACATCATAAAAAGAATCAGTAGCAGCATCAATAGAGTTAAAAGATGAAAGATATTCCCAGTCATTTAGTAAAATGATATGGATTCAATCGTGGAAATTAAATGGTCATTTTTATGAGTGTATGGGTATGCTAATGTTATCCTTATAGGAATATTGCAGTCATTAATTGCACTGTGATTGGTTCTGTGTGTGTGAGTGTTGTCGCTTTATGAATTGTCATTAGTGTAGTGTCACTGTCGCCGAGTGTGGTTCGGTGGTAAGGATAGAAAGAAGGGACGACGCAGGCAGGAACACTTGCAATTTGTCGTCGTGTGTGCAAAACCGAAACTCGCTGTGATAATACGATGTCGGAACATAACGGTGCTGCAACATACATATACAATACTTTTCCCCCAATCTCTCATCGATGTTATGTTTTCATTCGTGAATTCATTTTTTTCCCGCCGACGTGCCCTTGGAACTTCAAATTGACTTCAAATGTTCATTCCTTCATTCCTTTTATTTTTGCATTTTGCATTGTCAATTGTCATTTTAGCAGGGCGACAGTGTAGTGTCACTGTCGCCGAGTGTGGTTCGGTGGTAAGGATAGAAAGAACGGGCGACGCAGGCAGGGACACTTGCAATTTGGTCATCGTGTGGGCAAAACCAAAACTCGCTGTGCTGATAAGATGTCGGAACATAACGGTGCTACAACATACATATACAATGCTTTTCCCCCAATCCCTCATCGATGTTATGTTTTCATTCGAAAATTCATGTTTTTCCCGCCGACGTGCCCTTGGAACTTCAAATTGACTTCAAATGTTCCATCCTTCATTACTTTTATTTTTGCATTTTGCAATTTTTTTATTTTATCTTATATTCTATATCCTATATATATATAATAAAATAAATGCTTCTGAACTGAAGGGTGTATCAATATTGGCTTCTTCCGAAGTTAGCTTTCCGTTCTTGGTTTAAATTAAAACTTGTGATTTCAGCACCATAATTCAATTTGCATTAAAGAAAAGTACCGGTAAAATAATAATTATGCAGATTTTTATTTCATTGCATTAAAAACATTGAAGAATTGGTTTATCATTAGGGAGAAATGAGCTTAATGAAAACCAACTTAGGCTGTGCCGGTGACATTAATGCCCATATCTTCATCCGTTATATTATGCCCCCCGCCTACGTCTGTATTATCAATATCTGAACCGAAATATCCGATATTCTTTGAATCTAATTGAGACGGCAACAAATTTGAATCTTTCGAAATAATTGAGCGATGATGAGACTCGGTGAAAACTACTTTTGCAACTTGAGATGGATGACTGCTGGTGACTTGCAAACTCGGGGCTTCATCTGTAGTTTCCCAATCAGACCAAACATCCTCCTCACCTAAATTAAGTGTAGTTTTTTTGAGCTCTTCAGGAAATTTGACAGAATTGGTTTCAAGATTGGTTTTAAAGGTAATTTCAAATGATTTGTCATTTAAATTCATTACTTCATGCTCGTCCTCGCCACCGTCGGGACTAAGGCGAAGCGGTAACGAAGTATGCTTTTTGTCAGATGGCAACGGACTTCCAGATACCAATTCATTATCGTTTGCGTCTACGTAGTTAATGTTCATTAAAGGCGTAATTGAACGCGGTTCTAATAATTCTGTATTACTTTTTAAGGGCACAGCTGCATTAGGACGACCATCCGAAAAGTATCTGCGCCGATCACCGCCAAGTACTTTTTTTGCTCCCAAAATGGGAACTAAATCAGCGATGCACCTCACTGTCTTAGTAACTAAAACTTCATTTGTATCGTTCATACCAAGCTGTAATTGCGGAAGAATTTCACTTTGCAACTGATCTTCGCTTAAAAGACAAAAGACAAATTGTTGCAAAGGCGAACTGCTCAAAATTTTCTCCTCTATTATTTGTGTCGAAAAGTAAAGGGATACATTTTAGCAAGCGCTTGTTGAGATCTTTGCCTGCCCATACGTATGAAAAACCTGCCAGATGCCAGCTTCCACTATCAGTCACATAAACAGAGTTCGTACATAAATTAAAATGTCTGGCTAAAGCTGTTTCTACCAGAAATATGAGTGTTGCTTTGCTGAAGCAAAATGTCGTTAAGCGGGGTCGTTTCCTCTTCTTAAGACGAGAAAGGTGTTTATTAAACCATGGTGGTTTCATTGATGAAGACGATGAAACTACAGGATCAAATTTGTCCAACACGTTGTGGATTTCATCATAAAATGAATCAGTAGCAGCACCAATAGAGTTAAAAGATGAAAGATATTCCCAGTCATTTAGTGAAATGATATGGATTCAATCGTGGATATTAAATGGTCATTTTTATTAGAATAAATATATGCCGGCGCCCACTGAGAATGTTGAGAAGTTGGTATGAGTGATGGGTATGCTAATGTTATCCTTATAGGAATATTGCAGTCATTAATTGCACTGTGATTGGTTCTGTGTGTGTGTGTGTTGTCGCTTTAAAAATTGTCATTTTAGCAGAGCGACAGTGTAGTGTCACTGTCGCCGAGTGTGGTTCGGTGGTAAGGATAGAAAGAAGGGACAACGCAGGCAGGGACACTTGCAATTTGGTCGTCGTGTGTGCAAAACCGAAACTCGCTGTGCTAATACGATGTCGGAACATAACGGTGCTGCAACATACATATACAATACTTTTCCCCCAATCCCTCATCGATGTTATGTTTTCATTCGAAAATTCATTTTTTTCCCGCCGACGTGCCCTTGGAACTTCAAATTGACTTCAAATGTTCCATCCTTCATTGCTTTTATTTTTGCATTTTGCAATTTTTTTTTTTATCTTATATCCTATATCCTATATATATCTAATAAAATTAAATGCTTCTGAACTGAAGGGTGTATCAATATTGGCTTCGTCCGAAGTTAGCTTTCCGTTCTTGGTTTAAATTAAAACTTGTGATTTCAGCACCATAATTTATTATGCATTATGCATTAAAGAAAAGTCACGGTAAAATAATAATTATGCAGATTTTTATTTCATTGCATTAAAAACATTGAAGAATTGGTTTATCATTAGGGAGAAATGAGCTTAATGAAAACCAACTTAGGCTGTGCCGGTGACATTAATGCCCAAATCTTCATCCGTTATATTATGCCCCCAGTCTACGCCTGTATTATCTATATCTGAACCGGTGAATAATGGAACAGCATCAAAACGGCTGGAGTCTACTTCAACCGGTCCCGCAGTTTTCCTGTTTCTTCTTGATCTTTGGATAACGGGCTCCATGTCCTTCAATTCAACTTCACTTAAGCACTGGGGTTGGGCCTTTGATTGTACTTGTATATCCAACGCGCTAAGATCGTCGATATTCTTTGAATCTAATTGAGACGGCAACAAATTTGAATCTTTCGAAATAATTGAGCGATGATGAGACTCGGGGAAAACTACTTTTGCAACTTGAGATGGATGACTGCTGGTGACTTGCAAACTCGGGGCTTCATCTGTAGTTTCCCAATCAGACCAAACACCCTCCTCACCTAAATTAAGTGTAGTTTTTTTGAGCTCTTCAGGAAATTTGACAGAATTGGTTTCAAGATTGGTTTTAAAGGTTAATTCATTACTTCATGCTCGTCCTCGCCACCGTCGGGACTAAGGCGATGCGGTAACGAAGTATGATTTTTGTCAGATGGCAACGGACTTCCAGATACCAATTCATTATCGTTTGCGTCTACGTAGTTAATGTTCATTAAAGGCGTAATTGAACGCGGTTCTAATAATTCTGTATTACTTTTTAAGGGCACAGCTGCATTAGGACGACCATCCGAAAAGTATCTGCGCCGATCACCGCCAAGTACTTTTTTTGCTCCCAAAATGGGAACTAAATCAGCGATGCACCTCACTGTCTTAGTAACTAAAACTTCATTTGTATCGTTCATACCAAGCTGTAATTGCGGAAGAATTTTACTTTGCAACTGATCTTCGCTTAAAAGACAAATATATTCAGTAAAGTAGTCTAATAAAATTAACCGAATCTGAGCATCCCGTAGTCTAAACATTTTAAGTATTTGCGGCAATAAATATTGAACGTAAGTCTCAGGGGTAAATAATGATGTATCTCTGTCTAAAGATTTTGTACGTAGCACATAGGGAATAACAAACTGCTGCGCCGTGGAATCCAGTAGGACCATCCGAGAAAGTAAGTCATTAGCCAATTGGGACGCTACCATTTTCTCTTCAAAACATCGCAGGCGTTCCACCAAATTTGAAAAGAAGTTATGTCGCTCTTGAACGGATTTCAGCGGCAATTCAAAAAGAAATGAATGTATAACCACAAATTCATGGTTGAAGTAAGGGTGCAGTAAGACCGCAGAAAGTTTTGGTCTAAGCTCGCTGTTTTGATGTTTTAAATGTGCCCTACAATATTCGCGAAACTCACGAACATAAGGGATATCAGCCCCGTCAGAAAGTGTTTTTTTTTAAATCTCTTCGCACATTGTTGCAAAGGCGAACTGCTCAAAATTTTCTCCTCTATTATTTGTGTCGAAAAGTAAAGGGATACATTTAAGCAAGCGCTTGTTGAGATCTTTGCCTGCCCATACGTATGAAAAACCTGCCAGATGCCAGCTTCCACTATCAGTCACATAAACAGAGTTCGTACATAAATTAAAATGTCTGGCTAAAGCTGTTTCTACCAGAAATATGAGTGTTGCTTTGCTGAAGCAAAATGTCGTTAAGCGAGGTCGTTTCCTCTTCTTAAGACGAGAAAGGTGTTTATTAAACCATGGTGGTAATATTGTTGAAGACGATGAAACTAGAGGATCAAATTTGTCCAACACGTTGTGGATTATATCATAAAAAGAATCAGTAGCAGCATCAATAGAGTTAAAAGATGAAAGATATTCCCAGTCATTTAGTAAAATGATATGGATTCAATCGTGGAAATTAAATGGCCATTTTTATGAGTGTATGGGTATGCTAATGTTATCCTTATAGGAATATTGCAGTCATTAATTGCACTGTGATTGGTTCTGTGTGTGTGAGTGTTGTCGCTTTATGAATTGTCATTTTAGCAGGGCGACAGTGTAGTGTCACTGTCGCCGAGTGTGGTTCGGTGGTAAGGATAGAAAGAAGGGACGACGCAGGCAGGAACACTTGCAATTTGTCGTCGTGTGTGCAAAACCGAAACTCGCTGTGATAATACGATGTCGGAACATAACGGTGCTGCAACATACATATACAATACTTTTCCCCCAATCTCTCATCGATGTTATGTTTTCATTCGTGAATTCATTTTTTTCCCGCCGACGTGCCCTTGGAACTTCAAATTGACTTCAAATGTTCCATCCTTCATTCCTTTTATTTTTGCATTTTGCATTGTCAATTGTCATTTTAGCAGGGCGACAGTGTATCGTCACTGTCGCCGAGTGTGGTTCGGTGGTAAGGATAGAAAGAAGGGACGACGCAGGCAGGGACACTTGCAATTTGGTCATCGTGTGGGCGAAACCAAAACTTGCTGTGCTAATAAGATGTCGGAACATAACGGTGCTGCAACATACATATACAATACTTTTCCCCCAATCCCTCATCGATGTTATGTTTTCATTCGAAAATTCATTTTTTTTCCCGCCGACGTGCCCTTGGAACTTTAAATTGACTTCAAATGTTCCATCCTTCATTGCTTTTATTTTTGCATTTTGCAATTTTTTTATTTTATCTTATATTCTATA
The DNA here is from genome assembly GCA_021223865.1 of Drosophila pandora. Taxonomy (NCBI): domain Eukaryota; kingdom Metazoa; phylum Arthropoda; class Insecta; order Diptera; family Drosophilidae; genus Drosophila; species Drosophila pandora. The sequence continues at coordinate 367,977 of JAJJHT010016026.1, read as the reverse complement.
TCCGATATATATCTAATAAAATAAATGCTTCTGAACTGAAGGGTGTATCAATATTGGCTTCGTCCGAAGTTAGCTTTCCGTTCTTGGTTTAAATTAAAACTTGTGATTTCAGCACCATAATTCAATTTGAATTAAAGAAAAGTCACGGTAAAATAATAATTATGCAGATTTTTATTTCATTGCATTAAAAACATTAAAGAATTGGTTTATCATTAGGGAGAAATGAGCTTAATGAAAACCAACTTAGGCTGTGCCGGTGACATTAATGCCCATATCTTCATCCGTTATATTATGCCCCCAGCCTACGTCTGTATTATCTATATCTGAACCGGTGAATAATGGAACAGCATCAAAACGGCTGGAGTCTACTTCAACCGGTCCCGCAGTTTTCCTGTCTCTTCTTGATCTTTGGATAACGGGCTCCATGTCCTTGAATTAATCAACTTCACTTAAGCACTGGGGTTGGGCCTTTGATTCTACTTGTATATCCAACGCGCTAAGATCGTCGATATTCTTTGAATCTAATTGAGACGGCAACAAATTTGAATCTTTCGAAATAATTGAGCGATGATGAGACTCGGTGAAAACTACTTTTGCAACTTGAGATGGATGACTGCTGGTGACTTGCAAACTCGGGGCTTCATCTGTAGTTTCCCAATCAGACCAAACATCCTCCTCACCTAAATTAAGTGTAGTTTTTTTGAGCTTTTCAGGAAATTTGACAGAATTGGTTTCAAGATTGGTTTTAAAGGTAATTTCAAATGATTTGTCATTTAAATTCATTACTTCATGCTCGTCCTCGCCACCGTCGGGACTAAGGCGAAGCGGTAACGAAGTATGCTTTTTGTCAGATGGCAACGGACTTCCAGATACCAATTCATTGTCGTCTGCGTCTACGTAGTTAATGTTCATTAAAGGCGTAATTGAACGCGGTTCTAATAATTCTGTATTACTTTTTAAGGCACAACTGCATTAGGACGACCATCCGAAAAGTATCTGCTCCGATCACCGCCAAGTACTTTTTTTGCTCCCAAAATGGGAACTAAATCAGCGATGCACCTCACTGTCTTAGTAACTAAAACTTCATTTGTATTCATTTTGGAAGAATTTCACTTTGCAACTGATCTTCGCTTAAAGGACAAATATATTCAGTAAAGTAGTCTAATAAAATTAACCGAATCTGAGCATCCCGTAGTCTAAACATCTTAAGTATTTGCGGCAATAAATATTGAACGTAGGTCTCAGGGATAAATAATGGTGTATCTCTGTCTAAAGATTTTGTACGTAGCACATAGGGAATAACAAACTGCTGCGCCGTGGAATCCAGTAGCACCATACGAGAAAGTAAGTCATTTGCCAATTGGGACGCTACCATTTTCTCTTCAAAACATCGCAGGAATTCCACCAAATTTAAAAAGAAGTTATGTCGCTCTTGAACGGATTTCAGCGGCAATTCAAAAAGAAATGAATGTATAACCACAAATTCATGGTTGAAGTAAGGGTGCAGTAAGACCGCAGAAAGTTTTGGTCTAAGCTCGCTGTTTTGATGTTTTAAATGTGCCCTACAATATTCGCGAAACTCACGAACATAAGGGATATCAGCCCCATCAGAAAGTTTTTTTTTTAAAATCTCTTCGCACATTGTTGCAAAGGCGAACTGCTCAAAATTTTCTCCTCTATTATTTGTGTCGAAAAGTAAAGGGATACATTTTAGCAAGCGCTTGTTGAGATCTTTGCCTGCCCATACGTATGAAAAACCTGCCAGACGCCAACTTCCACTATCAGTCACATAAACAGAGTTCGTACATAAATTAAAATGTCTGGCTAAAGCTGTTTCTACCAGAAATATGAGGCTACACAATATTGCGCGCAGCCCAAGGCAAATTTGAATGTTGCTTTGCTGAAGCAAAATGTCGTTAAGCGGGGTGACCCGCTCTGTGGCAAGGAGCTTAAGACCAGACTGCTCCCATGTTGCCACATATCTTAGTATGTACGGATGTCGATAGACCATAAAATTCTGAAATAACGCATTTGTTGAATAATTTTATTTTTTGTAAAAGGCGTCTCTCACCTTTATTGCTCTTTCCACGGGTCCTGGGCCATTCGCCCACAATTCACCAGATACAACAGTTTTTCCCTCAAAAATCGATAAAAGTTTGCAGTGTCCTTCAACGCCTACGGGAGAAGCCCACTCGGCATTATACAGTGTCCAGAAATCGTTTTCCTGCACCACATTTTTGTCGGTAATTATGCCCTTCAGCTTTAGTCTGCTGCTTTCATTACCCATAGTGCTTTTGTAGCCGAAAAGTATTTAGCAGGAAGCGTGACGCCGTTGCACATTTGCACGCACCAAAATATACTACAATTATAAAAAAAAAATATTTTAATTTAGCTAAGCTAATAAGATTTTGCAAATATCAAATATAAAAAAAAAAGGATTTCTTTCTTGACTTGATAAGAGAAAGGGTTCTGCATCTACTCTTCGATCGGGTGGTGTTAAGAAAATAAAATAATTGAACATTGTAAAAAAAAGTTGTACAGGCAATTGCTGGGTTGTATTTATTTGTGTATGTGTATACGGATTTGTTTATATATTTACGTACATACATATGTTCAAATATACATACATATATAATTAACACTTGCTGTATGGCTTGGAAATAATTTAACTTATGTTCATAGGAAAAATTAATGTCCCACATTGTGTGCATTCTCTAAACATTTCCTTTGTGACATACAACTTACGTTAAAAACGAAATCAAATGTTTTTTTTTTGTTTTTAATTTTATATTTTTTTTACTTGATGTAGTGCCGCAAATGATTCGATTGGTGTGCTGTAAAATACGCGGGCGTGTGTGGCGTTTCCGGAATTTTTAGCTCATTTTGTATCAATGATTAATAAGCATCGGCCTAATATCATATATATGATGACTTAATTTTAAAAACAGAATGTTCCTTATCACGACATCGCTGCTTTTTGGTTAAATTTATTTTACTTTTCTTAAATATAAATAGTAAACCCTAACAATGTATCATATCACAATACTAATATAATATATCACAAATAGTATCGTTCCTTTCCAGCACTGGTTGATGCAGCCCTGTTTAATCGACACTGCTTTTCAGAGATGTGGCATCACTAGGAGAGTAGCCATTTTTCTTTCTTTTTCCCCAGACTTACGACCGCGTGGACGTCGATATATTAAAAGGTTAGCAGTACTCGAAATAATACTCATATTTATGTTTTAATTCATAACTGGTAGGATCTTACAGCTTTCTAACGGTCTGTTTTCTTACAGGGATCTTTAGGTAGCAAAATGACGAACTCTAAAGGTTACCGCCGAGGCACCCGGGACATGTTCTCTCGTCCCTTTCGCAAGCATGGTGTTATTCCCTTGTCCACGTACATGCGCGTTTTTAAGATAGGAGACATCGTCGACATTAAGGGACATGGTGCCGTTCAAAAGGGCCTTCCTTACAAGGCTTATCATGGCAAGACTGGTCGTATCTTCAATGTGACTCAACACGCTGTTGGAGTTATTGTAAACAAACGGGTGCGCGGAAAGATCCTAGCTAAGCGTGTTAACGTACGCATTGAGCACATCCACCACTCCAAGTGCCGGGAGGACTTTCTTCGTCGTGTCAAGGAGAACGAGCGCTTGTTAAAGGAAGCTAAGGAGAAGGGCCAGTGGGTTACTTTGAAGCGGCAGCCGGAGCAACCAAAAAAGGCACATTTCGTTAAAAAGTTGGAGGAGCCTATCGCTCTGGCTCCGATTCCATACGAGTTTATTGCCTAAGTGTTTTGAAAACGATTTGATAACTTTGTAACTGTGTATAGCTCGTCTTTCATTATGAAATGAATTAAGTTTCTACACAAAACCCACAAACAATGGCATATTTATTTATGGTGGGTCAAAAAAGTGGTAACATCGCCGTTGAGTAGAGATAAGTTGTCAAAGATATATGTAGCTGTTCTGACTTTTCCAGACTAATACTGCGTTTCGACCATCTTTCAAATCAGCTACAATTGTTAAGTATATCCAGGCACAGAAAATTTTCTATAAAACAGGTCTGGAAGAAATATTTTTATTAACGGGCAACACCACAGAATTTTTTTTCCAAATTAATTTTATTAAAAAAAAAATAGTTTAACAATCATAGAATGCAGTAAAACAAAAACTGAGGGAACATTTTCTTGGCCATCACTTCGAATTTAGTGTGGGAGACCTGTCCGCCCAGAAGGACCATGAATCTTAAATCGCGGATTTTAAAAATTGACCATATTTTAATATTTTTTTAAATGTTGAATATTTTGGATTTGTTGGATTTAAAAAATTAAAAAATCATTTTTTTCTGAGCGTTAAATATAGAAATAAACAATCATTATTTTGAAAGCAAAAAAAAAATCAAGAATATTATTTTCTGAGCGAAAATTTAAAAATCAGATATAATGTATATATGTGGTTTTAATTTTTCTTTTCCCAGAAAAATCACTCAGAAATACGCTCTCAAATATATAAAACCATTGGCGTCTATGTATCCATAAGTCTACTCCCAGCAGTACCAATCGCCCCGGAATCACCCTGGATTCACCCTGGATCCGCCCGGATCACCCCGGAATCCAACCGGAAAGCTAGAACAAGCGGCCCGGAATTTTGTACTGAAATTTTTGAAAATGTCGTCTCGGCCCGGAATTCGATTTCAGGCATGAATCGGGTCAGAATCCGCCCGGATTTCGAATCCGGATTCCGGCATTAAAATTGTCTCGAAATCGCCCCTGATTCAGACCTGAATTTCAGAGCGGAATCAGGCCCGAAAAGAAAGCATGATTCCGCGCTGAAAATCGTGGCTAAATCAGGTCGCATTCATGACCCAAAATTAAAGAAAAAAATTTCCCCTTACAATCTTCTAATTTGATAATCATTATTTTTTATGAATTCCTTAAAAATTGCTGTTAATTTATGTTGTAAACTAAATTAATATGTTAAGTTACATTACATTATTAATATTGAAAACTATATTTAATACTTACTCACCCTGGGATTCGAACCTTAGTGCTTTTGTATACTAGACCGACATGCACGCCTCTAAGCTATCAAGGAATCGCGCATAGTTTGTGACTGACTATAATATACCTCTACAAATTTGCATGTTTAAAACAATCTCAATTATTAAGAATCCCCGTTTAAAAAAAAAGTATTGAATATAACAGTTTATTTTGAGACTTCGATATTAAAATAAAATGAAAGTAAACAAAAATCAACTCATAATAAAGACTTTTCCGCTTGGAATCGAACCCACGACCTTACGATTAACAGGCAGACACCTTAATCATTGAACCATGGGGTGAAAGTTTTCCGGGCAAAATATTTAGAATGACTAGAAAATATTAGTGATTAATAACTAATATCGAATATGCATAATTTCGAACTCTAGCAGCAGCAGAGGGCCTGCAGAATTAGTTCGCCTACTTTGTTTTAACGTTCGAAGAGCAAACCTTATTGAATTGTTTTTGTTTTTCGAACGAAATTTGACATTCGGGCCGGAAAAGTCGGGGCCAGGAATTTCAGTACTGCTGGGCTTAGATATACGTCTACTTAGAGTACAAATAACTACCGGGATTTTTCCGCAATCAGTCCTCAGTACCATTTAAGCTTAAAAAAAAACAAGAAAGGAAAGCTAACTTCCGTCGGAGCCGAAGTTTATATACCCTTGCAGTTGAGTCGCAGTCCGCTAGGTGGCGCCACGCATCTTATTTTATTAGATGTATAGCAGATCGTATATAGTCGGCCGATCCTTATGAAATTTGGCAAATCAGATTATTTTGTCCAAAATAGAATCTGTACCAAGTCGCATCTTTCTAACTTAAAAAACACCAAAGTTATGCCAATTCCGATCGTTGTGTGACATAGGATATAGTCGGCCGATCCTTATGAAATTTTGCACATAAGATCTGTTGGTCAAATATAACATGTGTGGAAAGTCCCAACCCTCTATCTTAAAAAACAACAAGTTATGGCATTTCCGATCAATCAATTATATGGCAACTATAGGATATAGTCGACCGATCCCGGCCGTTTCGACTTATGTACTACTTGCCCTTGCAGGATGTGAAGGATGATGCAGGAAAAGAAGAATGTGTGCAAAGTTTCAACCCGATAGCTTTAAACCTGAGAGACGGAACAGACGGACATGCTCATATCGACTCAGGAGGTGATCCTGATCAAGAATATATATACTTTATAGGGTCGGAGATGTCTCCTTCACTGCGTTGCACACTTTTGACCAAAATTATAATACCCTCTGCAAAGGTATAAAAATCAAGTTTTACTGAAAAAAATTTTTTTAAAGGGTTTGTTATTTCAGTTCAATTTTGAATAGTACGAAAGAGCGATGGAAAAATAATGATGTATATATATCTATATAATGAGTCTTAGAAGATATACAATCAAATATCTAAAATATTCTTGAATTGAATGAGGCATTTTTGCATTCTTAAGGGGGCACACGCACTTGTAAATTTCAAAAAAAATACACATGTTTAAAGGTAGGGGCGTCCGGTTTATGTAATAGTGAGTTGAAACTTTAAACACGTTTTTCTCAAAACTACGTTTTTGAAGTCGGTGACCACACTAACTCGAAAACTTGTGACCCGATTGTCTTGAAATTTAGCATGCTTTTTTAATACATAATAATCTAGTACTTAATCGAAGGATTGATTTTTTTATACAAAACTTTTTTTTACAGCTGAAAAACTACCGCTTTTTTAACGAAAAACGATTGTTCAACTTTGATAGGTCGCCATTTTGTCGAATATTTTTGTTTTTTAATATCCATCGATTAAGTACTAGATAAACTTTCAATAAATGTAAATCCGTTTAATTTTTTGATTTCCGACGATCCAGATTTCCACAGTCTTGGTCACCGCGAACCGTGTTTTTTAGACGGACTTCACTTCGACGGGGCATAACTTTGAAACTGCTCAATATTTTATACTTTTTTTTTCAAATGTATAGTTAGAATGATGTACTTTCACATAATTAAGCGATATTTCAAAAAAATTCAATAGGTTATGAGAAAAAAATTCGGGAAAAATGTGTATTTTTTGGCGCTCCAATTGCGCATGCCCCCTTAAATTGAGAGATATTTCTGAACCAAAAAAATTATAATAATTTTTGTATTTTTTTCGCTCAGAGAATAAATATTACTCTTGATTTTTATGTCTGGCAAGACTGCATCGGACTGTGTAAAAACTGGCATCCAAATTAAACCTCTGCCACTTTTACTAAGGGTCTCTTTTACGTGAGGTCATAAACAAGTTGACGTGGCATGTGTCGCGGTTGCTTTAAGTTTAATCTTAAATATAAGCGATTTAAGATTGTTAGTAGAGCAAAGTGACAAGATGTGGTAGAGACCATTGTAGTCCGAACATAATACCCTGAACGGATCGTGTTGGGCATATGTCGAACTACAATGGCTGAGGAGTAGAGGACGAAAGTTTCTGGTCCTTCTACTAGGAATGTTAAAATTTAAACGTGTTAGTAAATGCTGGCTGTCTATATTTCCATAAATAAGATTATATAGAAAAATGACACCCAGCATCGTTCTACTATTTGTTAATGTTGGTAAGTTGATTAGTAAAAGTCTACTATGATAAGAGGGGAGGTAAAGATTTGCATCCCAATTAAGTCCCCTAAGAGCAAAAGTAAGGAAGTTTTTTTGTACAGATTCAATGTGATCTTGGTGTACTCCATATTGAGGACTCCAGACCCACGATCCATACTCAAGAATCCGACGGACCAGTGATGTATATAACGTTTTAGTTATGTACGGGTCATTAAATTCTTTTGACCATCTTTTAATAAAACCAAGCACACCCATAGCTTTATTAACCATGGTAGATACATGGTCGGTAAATTTAAGTTTCAAATCTAATAGGACACCTAGATCGATAACCTAAATTTATCGTTCTAAGGCGTTCCCATAGAGAAAGAACATAGCCTGGTGAGGACTAGATCGGTAAAAAGACATAAGTTTACATTTCGATCCATTAAGCTTTAGGTTATTTGCTAAATACCAATTTTGAAGTTTATCCAAATCGAATTGAAGTCTAGACTGGGCGCTAGTGAATTTATACTGAAGGCATAGCTTAACGTCATCAGCGTACATAAGTACAAGTGAATTAGTTAAGGCAAGGGGCAAGTCGTTAATAAACAGAGTAAAAAGTAGGGGTCCAAGATGGCTTCCTTGGGGCACCCCAGATGTGGCGCGGACTAAACGCGAGGTAACATCTTTAAAGAAGACACGTTGGGTTCTTCCAGATAAGTAGCTCGAAATCCAGATAAGGAGATCAGTTGGGAATCCCAAAAGACTGAGTTTACTTATAAGAAGCAATGGTTAACAGAGTCAAATGCTTTACTGAAGTCAGTATAGTTAACGTCTGATTGTAAGCCATTCAAGAACCCATCCGTGACAAAAGTTGTTAGCTCCAATAAGTTGGTAGTGGAGCGGCGCTTTATGAAGCCATGTAAAAAAAAGCCATGCTGTAAAGACGGTGAATTTTCAACATTTGACCACATGAGTTCTGGGATATTAAAGTCACCCAGAGCTATCAGCTGGTCACCATCAGACAGAAGATCAAAAACAAAGCGAATAGAGGACAAATGTTTCCTGTATGTTGGCGGTTCGGACGAAGGTAGTATATAAGAACAGGTAACATACAAAGATTGACCGGACGAAATGATTTTAATGCAAAGAAATTTAATGACACCAAACTTTTGTGATTTTACCTCTTCAGAAGGTAAATTATTTACCTCTTTGTGATCTTACCTCTTCTAGTTTGGGAAGTTTACTAAGTAACCCTCTAGTATTCTGATACGCTTTGATGTAAGCCGAGATATCAATCTCAGAAGTATCAGGAGCAAGCCGGGAAACAAAAATTTATTTGGATGGTGGGATCACTTGCAAGGGTTTTGGTGCCGCCGTAACAAATACTGCGGCACCTGTTCGTACCGGGGGTCCGGACGGTTGATTACCCTGTTCGGTGACTTTTAAGGAGGTTTTAATTTTTAGGTCCTGGGATCACTTGAAGCGATGCCACAGAGGACATATCAGACAACTGTTCATTTATTCTGAGATATTCGGAAGTCGAATTTTTCCCAGGTTCGGCCCTTGGGGTGACCAGAGATATAAGCGTCTGCATAATTGTCGGCTGAGTAGGCTGAAGATTATTCGCCACAAGCACATCACTAAAAGAGGATTTCTTACGCTTTGGAGACTAATTTAGTAGTTGAACACTACTAAACTGTATATCGAGCGCACAGAGTTGGCTCGATTTATGAAAATTTTATGAAAACCGCTATTCAACTCTTTGAATCCACTTTTAGCCTGTCTAATGAACGATCTCATTTCATCCTGAACAACACTACAACCGTCACAGAAAAAGTGGAGACCAGACCTACGTGAAATAGCATCCGAAACTGAGGCCGTGAACCCGGCACACTTAGCGTGTAAAACGTTTTCACAGAGCCAGCACAGTGGATGGTAGGCTGGGAAGAGGAGAGTGTCTTATTACAAGACTTCAAGGCACAGACAAGTATAAATTTCATGATTATTAGATAATTAATTTAATTATAATTAATTTATTAATATTTTATGATTTTATTATTGACGTACCTTGAAGAGAGATTAAAGAGAGTGTTCAAGCATTGAACACGATAAGAATTCCAAACATAGAATGTAGGAGATCGGACCCATGTGAATAAGTGATTAACAGCATGGTTTGAAAGACGATCTCCTGCAGTCTAACCAAATGTTTATGTGCTGCACTTGAAGCACTTAAGAAAGGGTCACATAGCATGTCAGCGAGCAGTCCGTTGATAAGTAGTTTTAAATAGATTTAAGATTTTCATGTATGTTTCTTGTAAGAGAATTGTGAGAAATAAAAACAGTTTTTAAACGGAACTCATTGGAGTATCACGACTATTTACGGGGCTCCTCTTAACAGAGAGCGATTTGTTTAAGTTAAAAAACTGCAAAGAATAGAGATAAAAATCTCTATTGAGCGAGAATAGAAGCAACACCGTAATAGATGAAGACGCAGAGCAGAGCTATTTTTGGAATACATTTAACAAAATTATTATTTTACCTATATCTTATCACTGCACACGCAAAGCAACACGGATGTATGAAATGCAAAAGTTTGTTTTCATAAATGTAATAAAATAAAATCAGAAGTTGGAAGAAGTTGGATATACTCTTGCATTTAGGTAGGAGCTTATATTATTTTATATATATCGGATCGTATATAGTTGGCCGAACCTTGTGAGAATTTCACCATCAAATCAATTTTCTAATACAAATGATGGAAACAGCCCGAAGCATCTTTAAAAATAGCAAGGTTGTGCCATTTCCGATCGTTCAGTTATATGGCAGGTATAGGATATAGTCACCCAATCCTTATGAAATTTGGCAAATCAGGTTATTTTGTCCAACATGGAATCTGTACCAAATCCCATCTTTCACACCAAAGTTATTCCAATTCCGATCGTTCTATGACAGCTATAAAATATAGTCGTCCGATCCTTATGAAATTTTGTTCATAAGATATTTTGATCCAATTTAAAATATGTGTGGAAAGTCCCAACCCTCTAACTTAAAAAACACCAATCAGTTATGTGGCAGCTATAGGATATGGACGACTGATTCCTTCCGTTCCGACTTATATACTGCCTGCAAATAAACGAACGATGTGTGCAAAGTTTTAATTCGATAACTTTAAAACTAAGAGACTATTTTGCGTAGAAACGGAAAGAAGGACAGACGGACATGCTTATCGACTCAGGAGGTGATCCTGATCAAGAATATATAAACTAGATTAATATATCAATTGAATATATATATTACTGCTTCAGTTGCCACGCAGCTCTTAGTAGTGTTCCTCTGCTACCCTGTAGAGTTACGACTATTTCGTTGCGGAGTTTACTGTCTCCTTTTCCGCTGGCTTAGTTAGTCAGCCGGCAAATAAAAGATAGATAATTATCAAGATAATTATGATAGATAATTTATTGAGCAATGCGCGTTATGTGCGTTATTTCATTATGTGCGTTAACTATTGTTAACTACTCCCCCTTCAAGATTAAGGCCGACCTCGGACTACCCTATTCCAGCGACACGCAGGATACTGCCATCATGGCTAGTATTATCTGGTGTGTTTTGGTGCCATTGAGTTCTTCTCCAACCTTCTGGATGAACCTTAGATTACATTCATTTCAGCGTTAAAGGTAAGGGAGGCTTAAAACTGCGTGGCTGATGGTTATATACAAAAATGGTGATTTCGCCACTCCTGAAGTTTTCTTCCGAATGTTGGTGTGCTTTATATACTGAGTCTAGTTTATTATGACGCGCTCGTCGAATGTTATAAGGTACGTTCCATGTACCAAAACTTCTGACCCGTTGTCAACTCGAAACTGCGCTGAAAAGTCATTGATGATGACGGTATCCTCATCTACGTGGGTGATTTGGAGCAAGTTCCTAGTCCTCCTGCGGGTAGCTACTTGCTGCAAGCCGGCAAAACGTGGCACCGGGCGATGTGCTGCAATCCTTAGTTTGGTGGACTCTCTTCCACATTCTGCAACGACATTGTCCTTTAACTAAAGGATTACATCGTGTTAATCGACCGGGTATATTGTGACTTTCTTACATGCAAATTTTACTTTAGGAAATTTTATTATAAAGTATAAGACCTTAATGGAGTGTAGTATTTTTACGGTCGAGACGGAACAAAAATCCCATGCCCGCCGTCTCTTCTACGACTCGCCTGTATTCCGAGTGTGTTACATGCGCGAACACTTCCCATACTAGGATGCGGCCCTCCACGATAGGGATGCACTTGGCTTGTGAAAAGTCTGCGATGTGTGCCGACGCTAATCTTAGTAGAAGGAGAACTGTCAGTTCGAGCCTGGAAATTTGAATTTCTTTTTAGATTATGCCTATCACTTAAAATAGTATCACTTAAAATAACATGATCTTATGACTTATGCCACGTATAGGCTAATGGTGTTATTCGACCATTCGAGCCGCTATGCAGTGGTAGCGCATTTGAAATGTGGTTGGTCAATATGGTCGAATTGTTTGCGAGTTTAACTATGGTTCGTTGTCGCAATAAACTGTCTTTGCCTTCGGGAAGAAATTAATGAGCTGATGTAAGGCCGGTTTTAAGTCTTCGATTGTTCTGAAACCAATGGGCTACACCACAGCAAACTTGGAGAACTTATCTATGAAGGTGAGAAAGTACTTTCTGTCTGTGGAGAAAATGTCAATTTGTAACAATTTCCCCACATTCTCAACTGCAAGATTATCTGTCACTCTATTTTTCCAGTGCCTGAACTTTGTGACCGGGAATGCACGGACCAGAACATCTTGGACCATTGCAAGTGTGTGTAAATCACAATGTATTGCGTGCACACCTTTGGGGACGACTGTGGCTGCGAGCTCATCAAGTAATGTTTCTTTGCAGATCAAATATGCCGCCTTTTGTTTCCAAAAGTCACGAAACTCCGTTTCTGCGGGAAACGTGCTTTTTCTAAAACGATTCTGAAAGCAATTTAGCGGCTTGTCAGTTTCGATGGTATGAGTGAGCGAGCGGTCACTGCTCTCCCACTGCATTAAGCTGTTGTCTGGATAGGGCATCAGCAACTAAATTCTCTTTTCCGGGTTTATAAAAAATGTTCGCGCCGCTTTCGTTGATTTCTCCTTTTAATCTTTGCTTTGGGATTCGAATCCGACACTTCATATGTTAATGGAAGGTTGATGGAAAGGTAGATGTTTATATTCTTCACCGCATATAGATAATGCCTCAATTTGGCTAATGCCCATATAATCGCCAACCGTTCCCTTTCATTGATGGCATAGTTAACTTCTTTGTCCTTCAATGTTGTCGAGATCATTGCAATCGGACGACCTTCTTGGGATAACACTGCCCCGATGGTGTAGGCTGAGTAATCTGTCGTTAGATCAAATGCCTTCTTGTAGTCCGGGTATCTGAGCGTGACATCCTCAGACGCTAATATGTTCGGAAATGGGTCTTGCTATTGCCGCAAAGTCTTTTATGAAGCATCTATAGTAATTTGCTAGACCTAAAAATGGCCTTACCTCAAACACATTCATTGGCTCAGGGAATTCCTTTATTACCTTTACCTTCTATGGATCTGTTGTGGCCCCGTTACTGCTGGCAATCAACCCAAAAAATTAACTTTTTTTGAAAAAATTAAGAAATTTTCTCAACTTCTGTGCCCCATTTGAGGTGGCCAGAAGCTAAGCAGAGTGATGCCCTGCCTGCCCCTTAACAGGTCGAGGTCGATTATTCTATAAAAGGATGACAAGCCCGGCAGTTGAAGAACGTCGCTTTTATGTTGAATACGCGGACGAAGCATTTGTTTGTTATGGTAGTTTCGCCGTGAATTGAGTGGATGGAAAAAGGAGAATCCACTGGGCGGACACCTCGCAACACCTTGTGGGATCGGATAAAGTTTTGGATGCACCAGTGTCGATTAGAAACTTCATCTCGATCCCCGCTACGCCTTGCCTACGCCCTGGGCAATATGGTTCAGTTTTTGCTTTTATTTCGGGACATTTGACCGATCGGAATTAGTACGCCTCCTAATCTGGTAGGGCTGGGGCTGGGTAGGCTTTATAATTTTAGAGAGGGGGGGATCGACCTCCATAGGTTCTGGCTTAGGGGTGTTTTGATGTTGCAACCTTGCTGATCAGCATGAACCTGAACTTTGTGCTGTTTGTTGAAGTGTGGATTGTTTCCGCCAGGAACTTGAACATTTGCCGACTGAGGAGTCTTTTCCAGTTCCCGACCTTGCGTTTTTTCGCTCGGTCTACGCTCTTTATCTTCTTGATTATTTGCGAAAGTAGCCGCAAAGGCGTACCTTTCGTGATTGGTTTCACCTCAAGGCCGACGGAAAGTCTTTCGGCGTTGCCGGGAAGAGCACATCTTCGCCTTAGGCCTGATATGAACATACGGAACGCATTGTTGCGGAATTTTCCACACAGGTTTTTCTCCATTTCTATATCGTAGAACATGGTTATCAAGATGAGCCATCGGCCGTTTGTCACTGTATGTGAAATCGAGGAAGATGCCAAAGGAAGATAGTACTGCATCGGCAGGACACCTGATTTTACTTTTAATTATGATGACAGCCTGGTAGTGACGTGAGCTGCCATCGTACTGACGGCAACGGCCGCTTGTCTCCAAGAGACGTACGATTCTTGAGTCCCCGAAAATTCTGGTAAACATTTGACGGCATCTAACGGCTTGTCACAACGAATATTGATTTATTTCCGTGGTTTGTGCTGAGGCTTGTGACACACTCATCGCTGCCACTTTGGCAGCAAGCGTATCAATTGTTTGGCGTAATTCCTGTTCTTTTTGCTGGTTTTGTATGGCTTGCTTTGCCAAAGCATTGCCGACAGCCGTGTCTACGATAGCGCAAAGCTGTGTCGGGTCCATGATTAATTCTTCGCTAGGGGTTGCAATTGCGAGTTTCGCCAATGATGCTGGAACTTCCCCTTCGCCCTCAGATTTCGAACCGATAGAATAACTTTTCCTGCTTTTATGGCGACTTAATGAATCGGTCATAAGTAACTAGATTGATGTTCCTAGAAACGTGACCGTATCAGCAGCATTCACAAAACAAAACCCACTACTAGGAAATTCAGCTACATAGGCAGCTTAGATTACACCCACGGAAAATATTCATTTGGGCAGCGACAATAAGAAACAAAAACAGACTCGGCCAGCACATAAGTTGTCGGATTATTCCCACGGAAAAAACTGTTGGGTCAGCAACAGGAAATAAAAACAAAAAAATTTGTTGTTCGACCGCGGGTTTTATATTACCGTCCGGGCCGGGAAAAGTTATGAACAACAAAATTAAATAAAATATAAGACGGAAAAAAATTCCTGTTTGCTTTTAAATTGGTGTGAAATAACACATTTTTTTAAATTAATTTATTTGTATTTATACTTTTGTATTTTTTTTTAACTCTTTTCTACTATACTGCTACTGATGCTAATTCTTTTCTATTATATGATTCACAATCAACTTTTGAACCAGCATCAGATTAAAATCACTTTTTAATGAGTTTACTGTCTCCGTTGCCGGTGGCTTAGTGACCCAGCCGGCAAATAAAAGATAGATAATTATGACAGCGATTGCCGAAGTTAATTTTTTTTTGAGCAGTGCGCTCTTAATTCTTTGAGATACAGACTTAAACAAAACCCTTTAAATCTAAGCTATGGCCGGTGGCCCGACCGCGCATAACCGGGTACTTCATGCATAATAGACCACATCTGGAACGGAACGGTTGAAGGCTGGTCCCCTAAAATGGGATGACTCAGCATAAGGCTGAACTTAAATATAAGTATTTACGGCTGGTGCCTGTTGCATTGGGTTTTAAATATAGGGTTTTAGTATTTAAATATTATTTATTATTTAATTCATTATGTGCGTTAACTATTGTTAACTTATATACACTTGAACACTTTTGAACAAAATTATAATACCCTCTGCAAGGGTATAATAACTCTGGAATGTTTAAGGTTAACTTATAAAAGATTTTATAATAACGCAGTGCGCACAAAAAAAGATTTGTGATAGATTTGCCCTTTGATTTTGAAAGTTGGCCTGAATTGGTCAGTTAAAATTTACTCACCAAATGATGTCATTTGGAAGCAAGAATTATATTTCCTAATGTTTGTAGGACATGCTTTGATTCAGGTGTTTCAAGTTGAGGAAATTTGATTTTCCCGCCAAAACAACACATTCCTTTCGTTTTATTTTTGAACTTCAGAGCCTGGCAGCAAGAGTAGACATGGCTCATCTGGCCAATGACGACATGGCGACTGGAGCTATAATCAACAGCTGGATCATATCGAAATGCAAGACGATTGTATTGCTGATTTCGATCTACTGTTATCTGTGCACGGAATTCAACATGCCCTATCGTGTTCATGTCTTTGCGAGCGAATTAAATTTGTTGCTGCCGAACGCGACTGTCGTGCTCGCAATCGTTATCCTCAAGCCTGACTCCACGCCTTTCTGCTGGTTCCATGATATTCATCTGCCTTTGTCTCAACCAATCCATCTCTCTCACCAAATCCTGGTGTTGCTCAGTCCCATTATAAACCTTCTCATTGTCCACTCTCATGCAAAATAGATAGAATTAAATCCATAGATAAGAATCGCGTGATATTGCGTGATTCACCTATTCAAGTTGACTGGAGAATCATTGATATAAGACTTTAAAGCTTTAACCTTATAAGAGATTAAGCATTGAAGATATCTTATTTTTTTGGTTTTTTTTTTAATTGCTCTACGCATGAATGCCGTGTGGGAAATTTTCTTTGGTTTTTTCTTTAATCCTGGCCGATAGAGTTAGTTATTTGGTGGTTGGACAACATCCCCGGGACACGGCTACATATGACAAATTTTGGTGTGCCAGTTTTTTGTATACGGAACAATTACTCTCCATCAAAATTCCTTTATTCTCCTCGCCAACGAGGGAGCCAAAGAGTCAGAAACGATGGCAAAGCTCCCACGCTGCTACCGTTGAAAGAGGAAAAAGAGGGTGGCAACGGCGAAAGCTTATTTGCGCTTCAGAAAGATCTTCACAATCAGCTCTACCAGCTCCAAATAAACTTCAAAAAGGACAGAACGTCTCGGAAAACTAACCATTATTTCCAACTGGGCCTTTCCAAATTCAACTTACTAAGCCAGCAATTCAAAGAATCATCAGCGCGGGTTACGGATGGATTAGCGTACCAGTTCGAAGAAGAATATATACACGTCCAAGACATTTTTTCCAGCCAGCTCTGATAGTGCACCGAGCAACAAGCGATGCCTGTTCCTAAGATACTAGGCCCGGGAGCAGGAGTCCAATTTTCAAAGTTGCCAGTCCCCATCTTTTCTGGGAAGTATACAGATTGGCCAGCCATGATCTGTGTGGGCAACTTATTCACCAGAACCATGCGTTTTCGAATCTTCAGCGGTTTCATTTCCTCAACCAAGCACTGCCGAGTAGAGCAGGGCCAAGATTTACAGCAAATGGAACTAATGGATGGAGCCTACACGATAGCATTTGACCTTATCATAAAACTCCATGATAATCCGCGGTTGCTATGTATGCACCCCATGAATGCCCTCTACGACTTGCCTTTCCTTTCAAAGAAAAACTCATCGGAGATAAAAGACATGCTAAAAGTATGAATCAACATGTTTAACCGTCTCAAAGCTAAAATTTATTATATTATTGTGGTGTGGTTTATACTTGCCGGTTTTTATTAAAGTAATAGATACAAGTATATGGTCTTATTCATTCAAAGCCTTTTTTATAATGAATCTCTTATTCTATATTTCATTAGAGTCTTGTAGCTGCGCTGCCCCTGAAGCAGCTTTATTACTTTTTTTTTAATATTAGTTTTTACCAGTACATTTTTTATATTATTTTACGTGAAGCAATGCTTCGCACATCTCCTGCATCCTATTGCGCGCCCTCTATAGGGCTCTCAGCTCCTTCAAAGCTTTAGCCACGAACTTGGCTGTGGCTTCCCTTTTGCGCCCTGACTGCAGCATTAGTAGAACAATGCTCGCCGGTGAGAAGGTCTCTTCCAGGATCTCCTCAAGGTTGAGGCGCTCCTCATCGAAGCGCCGACAGAGAACATGGTAGGCGTCCTCCATGACCCCAATGCCGCATGTGGGGCAGCCATCCTCCCTTTCGTGCCCGAATCGCTTCAAATAGCTTCTGCAGCACCCGTGTCCATTAGTGAGGTAAAAATCCACCTCGCCGTGCTTCCCTCCGGTCCATACTCCCACATCCGAAATGAGCCTGGGCGTCCATCGTCCCTTCGTGGAATGCTCCCATGAGATCTGCCAGGTGGCCAGGCTCTTGGCTCTCGCCACTGTCTTCCTAGCCAATACCGTCGTGGTTTCATCCGTATCGTCCCGCTCCGACCTCTCCCGGAATAGTTCCGGTAGCAGTATGAGACCGGCGACCATGAACGCCGTGCCGTCCGACACGTCCTGAGGGCGCAGGACATGCGTAACGCACAGCTTACGCCTTTCTTGCCTTGGCCATCTGATGTTTAGCAGCATGCGCGAGAGTGCCCAAGTCGTCTTACTTGCCTTCTTGTGAGCATACTCCAGGTGCTCCCGGAATGAGAGTAGCGTGTCCAGCATCGTCCCTAGGTATTTGATGGCTTTTCTTATGGTGATGGCCATTCCTCATACGCGAACCTTTGCCGTTTCAACTTTTTTCGGGCTCGAGCGGTGCCAATTGTAGGCAGGGGTGAGGGGGTGTACAACCAAGCCTCCACTGCCTCGATCGCACGGTTCGTTATGGCTTCCACCTCCCCGACTGTCTTTGCCACGACTCAGATTCAGATTGAGCTGAATCACTTCCATCCTACTGTATCATTTATAGCCACTTTGGAGTTCGGACCCCGCCGGCTACCGGTCTGGTATTTGGTGTCCCGCTCGCTCCTCTCTTGGGGCATTTGACTATTTTATGCCCTTTATCTTCGGATGCAGCACTCGCTCCTATTAGTACCTCTTCTGCACTTACGATATGGCCAACTTCCAGGCATCTGTAGCACCTCCAACCAATCCTCACTCTTCTTTTGCCCAGCACCTCCGCCGCTTTCTTGCCTGGGAGTCCATAATGGCAGTTTGAGTGTCTCTTGAGCTCCCTCGCAGGCTCCTGATCAGGACTGAGTCTCCGGCCAAGCTGAACTGCTCGACCATTGCCTTGCCGATGTTCTCGTGCAGGTGAGTCGTCGTGCTGTCCTGGCTTAGCCGTCGCCATGGCTCAGTCTGCACCGACATTTCCTTGCGCCGTATAGGCATGGCCTGCGCCTGCTTGTCCGCCTTCGGAACGTCTTGCTGGCCACATCTCGAGCAGATAGCCTCGGATGTCGACCCCAGTTGGCCTGCGTCAATTTGGTTGCTGAGGGCTCCACTGAGTCCTTCCTGCAGCTCCTTCATCTGGCAAAACATCCTCTGCTTCTCGTGGGTTTGCAAGATGAATCGCCTCGTGTTCTAACTGCATGCCAGCGCAGGGCAGCTCACTTGACGCTCTAGTTTTCTTCGCGGGGGTTGCTCTCTGAGGTTCCGAGGGGCTTGAGGGATCCCTCGCCCTCTTAGTGGTTTCTTTCTTGCTTTCGGCTCGCTCCACGCGGAGGTCCGAGCCGCTTGCAGGATGGGTAATCACAGTATCTGCGAGCTGCTCATGACAGCTGAGGATTGCTCAACCATTTTTTTGGCTTGTCGCAGGTTCTGCCCCGGCCGTGAGTTTCCCCACGGGTAGATTACCACTTGAGTGGTTACCGCTTGGAGTAGTGTCGTGGGTGTGCATCATCCTTCCAGTTTTGCTTTTTATACCTACTGCCACCAATGCAAACATTTTATACCGGTACCGCTTTAATCGGGGCTAGCCAGCACTACCGTAATTCCTGTTCTCTTTGCTGGTTTTGAATGCTTGCCAAAGCATTGCCGACAGCCGTGTCTACGATAGCGCAAAGCTGTGTCGGGTCCATGATTAATTCTTCGCTAGGGGTTGCAATTGCGAGTTTCGCCAATGATGCTGGAACTTCCCCTTCGCCCTCAGATTTCGAACCGCTAGAATAACTTTTTCTGCTTTTATGGCGACTCAATGAATCGGTCATAAGTAACAAGATTGATGTTTCTAGAAACGTGACCGTATCAGCAGCATTGACAAAACAAAACCCACTACTAGGAAATTCAGCTACATAGGCAGCTTAGATTACACCCACGGAAAATATTCATTTGGGCAGCGACAATAAGAAACAAAAACAGACTCGGCCAGCACATAAGTGGCCGGATTATTCCCACGGAAAAAACTGTTGGGTCAGCAACAGGAAATAAAAACAAAAAAATTTGTTGTTCGACCGCGGGTTTTATATTACTGTCCGGGCCGGGCAAAGTTATGAACAACAAAATTAAATAAAATATAAGACGGAAAAAAATTCCTGTTTGCTTTTAAATTGGTGTGAAATAACACATTTTTTTAAATTAATTTATTTGTATTTATACTTTTGTATTTTTTTTAACTCTTTTCTACTATACTGCTACTGATGCTAATTCTTTTCTATTATATGATTCACAATCAACTTTTGAACCAGCATCAGATTAAAATCACTTTTTAATGAGTTTACTGTCTCCGTTGCCGGTGGCTTAGTGACCCAGCCGGCAAATAAAAGATAGATAATTATGACAGCGATTGCCGAAGTTAATTTTTTTTTGAGCAGTGCGCTCTTAATTCTTTGAGATACAGACTTAAACAAAACCCTTTAAATCTAAGCTATGGCCGGTGGCCCGACCGCGCATAACCGGGTACTTCATGCATAATAGACCACATCTGGAACGGAACGGTTGAAGGCTCGTCCCCTAAAATGGGATGACTCAGCATAAGGCTGAACTTAAATATAAGTATTTACGGCTGGTGCCTGTTGCATTGGGTTTTAAATATAGGGTTTTAGTATTTAAATATTATTTATTATTTAATTCATTATGTGCGTTAACTATTGTTAACTTATATACACTTGAACACTTTTGAACAAAATTATAATACCCTCTGCAAGGGTATAATAACTCTGGAATGTTTAAAGTTAACTTATAAAAGATTTTATAATAACACAGTGCGCACAAAAAAAGATTTGTGATAGATTTGCCCTTTGATTTTGAAAGTTGGCCTGAATTGGTCAGTTACAATTTACTCACCAAATGATGTCATTTGGAAGCAAGAATTATATTTCCTAATGTTTGTAGGACATGCTTCGATTCAGGTGTTTCAAGTTGAGGAAATTGGATTTTCCCGCCAAAACAACACATTCCTTTCGTTTCATTTTTGAACTTCAGAGCCTGGCAGCAAGAGTAGACATGGCTCATCTGGCCAATGACGACATGGCGACTGGAGCTATAATCAACAGCTGGATCATATCGAAATGCAAGACGATTGTATTGCTGATTTCGATCTACTGTTATCTGTGCACGGAATTCAACATGCCCTATCGTGTTCATGTCTTTGCGAGCGAATTAAATTTGGTGCTGCCGAACGCGACTGTCGTGCTCGCAATCGTTATCCTCAAGCCTGACTCCACGCCTTTCTGCTGTATCCATGATATTCATCTGCCTTTGTCTCAACCAATCCGTCTCTCTCACCAAATCCTGGTGTTGCTCAGTCCCATTATAAACCTTCTCATTGTCCACTCTCATGCAAAATAGATAGAATTAAATCCATAGATAAGAATCGCGTGATATTGCGTGATTCACCTATTCAAGTTGACCGGAGAATCATTGATATAAGACTTTAAAGCTTTAACCTTATAAGAGATTAAGCATTGAAGATATCTTATTTTTTTGGTTTTTTTTTTAATTGCTCTACGCATGAATGCCCTGTGGGAAATTTTCTTTGGTTTTTTCTTTGATTCTGGCCGATAGAGTTAGTTACTTGGTGGTTGGACAACATCCCCAGGACACGGCTACATATGACAAATTTTTTGTGTGCCAGTTTTTTGTATACGGAACAATTATTTCCACCAAAATTCCTTTATTCTCCTCGCCAACGAGGGATCCAAAGAGTCAGAAACGATGGCAAAGCTCCCACGCTGCTACCGTTGAAAGAGGAAAAAGAGGGTGGCAACGGCGAAAGCTTATTTGCGCTTCAGAAAGATCTTCACAATCAGCTCTACCAGCTCCAAATAAACTTCAAAAAGGACAGAACGTCTCGGAAAACTAACCATTATTTCCAACTGGGCCTTTCCAAATTCAACTTACTAAGCCAGCAATTCAAAAAATCATCAGCGCGGGTTACGGATGGATTAGCGTACCAGTTCGAAGAAGAATATATACACGTCCAAGACATTTTTTTCCAGCCAGCTCTGATAGTACACCGAGCAACGAGCGATGCCTGTTCCTAAGATACTAGGCCCGGGATCAGGAGTCCAATTTTCAAAGTTGCCAGTCCCCATCTTTTCTGGGTAGTATACAGATTGGCCAGCCATGATCTGTTTGGGCAACTTATTCACCAGAACCATGCGTTTTCGAATTTTCAGCGGTTTCATTTCCTCAACCAAGCACTGCCGAGTAGAGCAGGGCCAAGATTTACAGCAAATGGAACTAATGGATGGAGCCTACACGATAGCATTTGACCTTATCATAAAACTCCATGATAATCCGCGGTTGCTATGTATGCACCCCACGAATGCCATCTACGACTTGCCTTTCCTTTCAAAGAAAAACTCATCGGAGATAAAAGACATGCTAAAAGTATGAATCAACATGTTTAACCGTCTCAAAGCTAAAATTTATTATATTATTGTAGTGTGGTTTATACTTGCAGATTTTTATTAGAGTAATAGATACAAGTATATGGTCTTATTCATTCAAAGCCTTTTTTATAATGAATCTCTTATTCTATATTTCATTAGAGTCTTGTAGCTGCGCTGCCCCTGAAGCAGCTTTATTACTTTTCGCATTTGCTTCCACCTTCCCGACTGTCTTTGCCACGACTCAGATTCAGATTGAGCTGAATCACTTCCATCCTACTGTATCATTTATAGCCACTTTGGAGTTCGGACCCCGCCGGCTACCGGTCTGGTATTTGGTGTCCCGCTCGCTCCTCTCTTGGGGCATTTGACTATTTTATGCCCTTTATCTTCGGATGCAGCACCCGGCATCCAGCATCCAGGCATCTGTAGCACCTCCAACCAATCCTCACTCTTCTTTTGCTCAGCACCTCCGCCGCTTTCTTGCCTGGGAGTCCATAATGGCAGTTTGAGTGTCTCTTGAGCTCCCTCGCAGGCTCCTGATCAGGACTGAGTCTCCGGCCAAGCTGAACTGCTCGACCATTGCCTTGCCGATGTTCTCTTGCAGGTGAGTCGTCGTGCTGTCCTGGCTTAGCCGTCGCCATGGCTCAGTCTGCACCGACATTTCCTTGCGCCGTATAGGCATGGCCTGCGCCTGCTTGTCCGCCTTCGGAACGTCTTGCTGGCCACATCTCGAGCAGATAGCCTCGGATGTCGACCCCAGTTGGCCTGCGTCAATTTGGTTGCTGAGGGCTCCACTGAGTCCTTCCTGCAGCTCCTTCATCTGGCAAAACATCCTCTGCTTCTCGTGGGTTTGCAAGATGAATCGCCTCGTGTTCTAACTGCATGCCAGCGCAGGGCAGCTCACTTGACGCTCTAGTTTTCTTCGCGGGGGTTGCTCTCTGAGGTTCCGAGGGGCTTGAGGGATCCCTCGCCCTCTTAGTGGTTTCTTTCTTGCTTTCGGCTCGCTCCACGCGGAGGTCCGAGCCGCTTGCAGGATGGGTAATCACAGTATCTGCGAGCTGCTCATGACAGCTGAGGATTGCTCAACCATTTTTTTGGCTTGTCGCAGGTTCTGCCCCGGCCGTGAGTTTCCCCACGGGTAGATTACCACTTGAGTGGTTACCGCTTGGAGTAGTGTCGTGGGTGTGCATCATCCTTCCAGTTTTGCTTTTTATACCTACTGCCACCAATGCAAACATTTTATACCGGTACCGCTTTAATCGGGGCTAGCCAGCACTACCGTAATTCCTGTTCTCTTTGCTGGTTTTGAATGCTTGCCAAAGCATTGCCGACAGCCGTGTCTACGATAGCGCAAAGCTGTGTCGGGTCCATGATTAATTCTTCGCTAGGGGTTGCAATTGCGAGTTTCGCCAATGATGCTGGAACTTCCCCTTCGCCCTCAGATTTCGAACCGCTAGAATAACTTTTTCTGCTTTTATGGCGACTCAATGAATCGGTCATAAGTAACAAGATTGATGTTTCTAGAAACGTGACCGTATCAGCAGCATTGACAAAACAAAACCCACTACTAGGAAATTCAGCTACATAGGCAGCTTAGATTACACCCACGGAAAATATTCATTTGGGCAGCGACAATAAGAAACAAAAACAGACTCAGCCAGCACATAAGTGGCCGGATTATTCCCACGGAAAAAACTGTTGGGTCAGCAACAGGAAATAAAAACAAAAAAATTTGTTGTTCGACCGCGGGTTTTATATTACTGTCCGGGCCGGGAAAAGTTATGAACAACAAAATTAAATAAAATATAAGACGGAAAAAAAGACGGAAAAAACAGCGATTGCCGAAGTTAATTTTTTTTTGAGCAGTGCGCTCTTAATTCTTTGAGATACAGACTTAAACAAAACCCTTTAAATCTAAGCTATGGCCGGTGGCCCGACCGCGCATAACCGGGTACTTCATGCATAATAGACCACATCTGGAACGGAACGTATTTACGGCTGGTGCCTGTTGCATTGGGTTTTAAATATAGGGTTTTAGTATTTAAATATTATTTATTATTTAATTCATTATGTGCGTTAACTATTGTTAACTTATATACACTTGAACACTTTTGAACAAAATTATAATACCCTCTGCAAGGGTATAATAACTCTGGAATGTTTAAAGTTAACTTATAAAAGATTTTATAATAACGCAGTGCGCACAAAAAAAGATTTGTGATAGATTTGCCCTTTGATTTTGAAAGTTGGCCTGAATTGGTCAGTTACAATTTACTCACCAAATGATGTCATTTGGAAGCAAGAATTATATTTCCTAATGTTTGTAGGACATGCTTCGATTCAGGTGTTTCAAGTTGAGGAAATTGGATTTTCCCGCCAAAACAACGCATTCTTTTCGTTTCATTTTTGAACTTCAGAGCCTGGCAGCAAGAGTAGACATGGCTCATCTGGCCAATGACGACATGGCGACTGGAGCTATAATCAACAGCTGGATCATATCGAAATACTGTTATCTGTGCACGGAATTCAACATGCCCTATCGTGTTCATGTCTTTGCGAGCGAATTAAATTTGTTGCTGCCGAACGCGACTGTCGTGCTCGCAATCGTTATCCTCAAGCCTGACTCCACGCCTTTCTGCTGTATCCATGATATTCATCTGCCTTTGTCTCAACCAATCCGTCTCTCTCACCAAATCCTGGTATTGCTCAGTCCCATTATAAACCTTCTCATTGCCCACTCTCATGCAAAATAGATAGAATTAAATCCATAGATAAGAATCGCGTGATATTGCGTGATTCACCTATTCAAGTTGACCGGAGAATCATTGATATAAGACTTTAAAGCTTTAACCTTATAAGAGATTAAGCATTGAAGATATCTTATTTTTTTGGTTTTTTTTTTAATTGCTCTACGCATGAATGCCGTGTGGGAAATTTTCTTTGGTTTTTTCTTTGATCCTGGCCGATAGAGTTAGTTATTTGGTGGTTGGACAACATCCCCGGGACACGGCTACATATGACAAATTTTGGTGTGCCAGTTTTTTGTATACGGAACAATTACTCTCCACCAAAATTCCTTTAGTCTCCTCGCCAACGAGGGAGCCAAAGAGTCAGAAACGATGGCAAAGCTCCCACGCTGCTACCGTTGAAAGAGGAAAAAGAGGATGGCAACGGCGAAAGCTTATTTGCGCTTCAGAAAGATCTTCACAATCAGCTCTACCAGCTCCAAATAAACTTCAAAAAGGACAGAACGTCTCGGAAAACTAACCATTATTTCCAACTGGGCCTTTCCAAATTCAACTTACTAAGCCAGCAATTCAAAGAACCGTACCAGTTCGAAGAAGAATTCATCACAGCGTTCTGTCTAATATACACGGAGTCCAAGACATTTTTTTTCAGCCAGCTCTGATAGTGCACCGAGCAACAAGCGATGCCTATTCCTAAGATACTAGGCCCGGGAGCAGGAGTCCAATTTTCAAAGTTGCCAGTCCCTATCTTTTCTGGGAAGTATACAGATTGGCCAGCCATGATCTGTTTGGGCCACTTATTCACCAGAACCATGTGTTTTCGAATCTTCAGCGGTTTCATTTCCTTAACCAAGCACTGCCGAGTAGAGCAGGGCCAAGATTTTCAGCAAATGGAACTAATGGATGGAGCCTACACGATCGCATTTGACCTTATCATAAAACTCCATGATAATCCGCGGTTGCAATGTATGCACCACATGAATGCCCTCTACGACTTGCCTTTCCTTTCGAAGAAAAACTCATCGGAGATAAAAGACATGCTTAAAGTATGAATCAACATGTTTTACCGTCTCAAGGCTAAAATTTATTATATTATTGTGGTGTGGTTTATAGTTGCAGGTTTTTATTAGAGTAATAGATACAAGTATATGGTCTTATTCATTCAAAGCCTTTTTTATAATGAATCTCTTATTCTATATTTCATTAGAGTCTTGTAGCTGCGCTGCCCCTGAAGCAGCTTTATTACTTTTTTTTTAATATTAGTTTTTACCAGTATATTTTTTATATTATTTTTTTGAGGCTAGAAGAGCTTGATGCTATGTTGACGTGAAGCAATGCTTTGCACAACTCCTGCATCCTGTTGCGCGCCCTCTCTAGGGCTCTCAGCTCCTTCAAAGCCTTAGCCACGAACTTGGCTGTGGCTTCCCATTTGCGTCCTGACTGCAGCATTAGTAGAACAATGCTCGCCGGTGAGAAGGTCTCTTCCAGGATCTCCTCAAGGTTGAGGCGCGGCTCATCGAAGCGCCGATAGAGGACATGGTTGGCGTCCTCCATGATCCCCTGCCGCATGTGGGGCAGCCATCCTCCCTTTCTTGCCCGAATCGCTTCAAATAGCTTCTGAAGCACCCGTGTCCTTGCCCTATCGTTTTCATGTCATTGCGAGCGAAATAAATCTGTTGCTGCCGAACGCGACTGTCGTGCTCGCAATCGGTGATCCTCAAGCCTGACTCCACGCCTTTCTGCTGGTTCCATGATATTCCTCTGCCTTTGTCTCAACCAATCCGTCTCTCGCACCAATTCCTGCTGTTGTTCAGTCCTATTATAAACCTTCTCCTTGTCCACTCTCATGCAAAATAGATAGAACTAAATCAATAGATAAGAATCGCGTGAATCAATTCCGGAACAATTACTCTCCACCTAAATTCCTTTATTCTCCTTGCCAAAGAGGGAGCGAAAAGAACGAGAGCAAACAGCACGTGTTGCACAAACTGCTAGATCAATTTTGTTCTCTCCGTTGGAAGACAATACATATATAAGTATGAGTGTGTGCGCAATATAAGCAAGCCCAAAGAGTCAGAAACGATGGCGAAGCTCCCACGCTGGTACCGTTAAAAGAGGTAAAAGGGAGTGGCAACGCCGACAGCTTATTTGCGCTTCAGAAAGATCTTCCCAATCAGCTCTACCTACTCCAAATAAACTTCAAAGAGGACAGCACGTCTCGGAAAACAAACCATTATTTCCAACTGGGCCTTTCCAAATTCAACTTACTAAGCCAGCAATTCAAAGAATCATCAGCGCGGGTTACGGATGGATTAGCGTACCAGTTCGAAGAAGAATATATACACGTCCAAGACATTTTTTTCCAGCCAGCTCTGATAGTACACCGAGCAACGAGCGATGCCTGTTCCTAAGATACTAGGCCCGGGATCAGGAGTCCAATTTTCAAAGTTGCCAGTCCCCATCTTTTCTGGGTAGTATACAGATTGGCCAGCCATGATCTGTTTGGGCAACTTATTCACCAGAACCATGCGTTTTCGAATTTTCAGCGGTTTCATTTCCTCAACCAAGCACTGCCGAGTAGAGCAGGGCCAAGATTTACAGCAAATGGAACTAATGGATGGAGCCTACACGATAGCATTTGACCTTATCATAAAACTCCATGATAATCCGCGGTTGCTATGTATGCACCCCACGAATGCCCTCTACGACTTGCCTTTCCTTTCAAAGAAAAACTCATCGGAGATAAAAGACATGCTAAAAGTATGAATCAACATGTTTAACCGTCTCAAAGCTAAAATTTATTATATTATTGTAGTGTGGTTTATACTTGCAGATTTTTATTAGAGTAATAGATACAAGTATATGGTCTTATTCATTCAAAGCCTTTTTTATAATGAATCTCTTATTCTATATTTCATTAGAGTCTTGTAGCTGCGCTGCCCCTGAAGCAGCTTTATTACTTTTTTTTAATATTAGTTTTTACCAGTATATTTTTTATATTATTTTTTTGAGGCTAGAAGAGCTTGATGCTATGTTGACGTGAAGCAATGCTTTGCACAACTCCTGCATCCTGTTGCGCGCCCTCTCTAGGGCTCTCAGCTCCTTCAAAGCCTTAGCCACGAACAAAAGATGGGGACTGGCAACTTTGAAAATTAGACTCCTGCTCCCGGGCCTAGTATCTTAGGAACAGGCATCGCTTGTTGCTCGGTGCACTATCAGAGCTGGCTGGAAAAAAATGTCTTGGACGTGTATATATTCTTCTTCGAACTGGTACGCTAATCCATCCGTAACCCGCGCTGATGATTCTTTGAATTGCTGGCTTAGTAAGTTGAATTTGGAAAGGCCCAGTTGGAAATAATGGTTAGTTTTCCGAGACGTGCTGTCCTTTTTGAAGTTTATTTGGAGTAGGAAGAGCTGATTGGGAAGATCTTTCTGAAGCGCAAATAAGCTGTCGGCGTTGCCACTTCCTTTTACCTCTTTTAACGGTACCAGCGTGGGAGCTTCGCCATCGTTTCTGACTCTTTGGGCTTGCTTATATTGCGCACACACTCATACTTATATATGTATTGTCTTCCAACGGAGAGAACAAAACTGATCTAGCAGTTTGTGCAACACGTGCTGTTTGCTCTCGTTCTTTTCGCTCCCTCTTTGGCAAGGAGAATAAAGGAATTTAGGTGGAGAGTAATTGTTCCGTATACAAAAAACTGGCGCACCAAAATTTGTCATATGTAGCCGTGTCCCGGGGATGTTGTCCAACCACCAAATAACTAACTCTATCGGCCAGGATCAAAGAAAAAACCAAAGAAAATTTCCCACAGGGCATTCATGCGTAGAGCAATTAAAAAAAAAAATAAGATATCTTCAATGCTTAATCTCTTAAAAGGCTTTAAAGTTATTTATCAATGATTCTCCGGTCAACTTGAATAGGTGAATCACCTATCACAGACGTGCTGTCCTTTTTGAAGTTTATTTGGAGTAGGTAGAGCTGATTGGGAAGATCTTTCTGAAGCGCAAATAAGCTGTCGGAGTTGCCACTCCCTTTTACCTCTTTTAACGGTACCAGCATGGGAGCTTTCCCATCGTTTCTGACTCTTTGGGCTTGCTTATATTGCGCACACACTCATACTTATATATGTATTGTCTTCCAACGGAGAGAACAAAATTGATCTAGCAGTTTGTGCAACACGTGCTGTTTGCTCTCGTTCTTTTCGCTCCCTCTTTGGCAAGGAGAATAAAGGAATTTAGGTGGAGAGTAATTGTTCCGGAATTGATTCACGCGATTCTTATCTATTGATTTAGTTCTATCTATTTTGCATGAGAGTGGACAAGGAGAAGGTTTATAATAGGACTGAGCAACAGCAGGAATTGGTGCGAGAGACGGATTGGTTGAGACAAAGGCAGAGGAATATCATGGAACCAGCAGAAAGGCGTGGAGTCAGGCTTGAGGATCACCGATTGCGAGCACGACAGTCGCGTTCGGCAGCAACAGATTTATTTCGCTCGCAATGACATGAAAACGATAGGGCAAGGACACGGGTGCTTCAGAAGCTATTTGAAGCGATTCGGGCAAGAAAGGGAGGATGGCTGCCCCACATGCGGCAGGGCACATGGAGGACGCCAACCATGTCCTCTATCGGCGCTTCGATGAGCCGCGCCTCAACCTTGAGGAGATCCTGGAAGAGACCTTCTCACCGGCGAGCATTGTTCTACTAATGCTGCAGTCAGGACGCAAATGGGAAGCCACAGCCAAGTTCGTGGCTAAGGCTTTGAAGGAGCTGAGAGCCCTAGAGAGGGCGCGCAACAGGATGCAGGAGTTGTGCAAAGCATTGCTTCACGTCAACATAGCATCAAGCTCTTCTAGCCTCAAAAAAATAATATAAAAAATATACTGGTAAAAACTAATATTAAAAAAAAGTAATAAAGCTGCTTCAGGGGCAGCGCAGCTACAAGACTCTAATGAAATATAGAATAAGAGATTCATTATAAAAAAGGCTTTGAATGAATAAGACCATATACTTGTATCTATTACTCTAATAAAAACCTGCAAGTATAAAACACACCACAATAATATAATAAATTTTAGCTTTGACCCGGTTAAACATGTTGATTCATACTTTTAGCATGTCTTTTATCTCCGATGAGTTTTTCTTTGAAAGGAAAGGCAAGTCGTAGAGGGCATTCATGGGGTGCATACATAGCAACCGCGGATTATCATGGAGTTTTATGATAAGGTCAAATGCTATCGTGTAGGCTCCATCCATTAGTTCCATTTGCTGTAAATCTTGGCCCTGCTCTACTCGGCAGTGCTTGGTTGAGTAAATGAAACCGCTGAAAATTCGAAAACGCATGGTTCTGGTGAATAAGTTGCCCAAACAGATCATGGCTGGCCAATCTGTATACTACCCAGAAAAGATGGGGACTGGCAACTTTGAAAATTGGACTCCTGATCCCGGGCCTAGTATCTTAGGAACAGGCATCGCTCGTTGCTCGGTGCACTATCAGAGCTGGCTGGAAAAAAATGTCTTGGACGTGTATATATTCTTCTTCGAACTGGTACGCTAATCCATCCGTAACCCGCGCTGATGATTCTTTGAATTGCTGGCTTAGTAAGTTGAATTTGGAAATGCCCAGTTGGAAATAATGGTTAGTTTTCCGAGACGTGCTGTCCTTTTTGAAGTTTATTTGGAGTAGGTAGAGCTGATTGTGAAGATCTTTCTGAAGCGCAAATAAGCTGTCGGCGTTGCCACTCCCTTTTACCTCTTTTAACGGTTCCAGCGTGGGAGCTGGCATGGAACATGAGTTTGCATTTAGTTCAAGTTATGTTTAGCTAAATTGATGAACCCCAATATTGAAATTTTTCAATAATTTATGCCTTAATCTATTATGTTGCGATAGTAAGCTGTTCTCGCCGAGTTACAGAATCGATACTTTAAGGTCGAATGTTGAAACACTCTTAAGTGCTTAAGTGCTTAACTGCTAGTCACTTGCGTAACCTTTCTTTTCTACTTTGACACTGGAGCGATCGCAATGTGAAATTATTAAGAAAAGATTCGACAATGATTTCTACAATTATTTCAATTCCATGGAATTTAAAATAATTTTTTAACTGTTTGTCCCTGCAAACAGAGTGCGAAATCGACATGGAGATGCCTATGACATGAATTCTCTATTAAGTGGAAGAGAATTACGTTTCAGTTGGCTGTACTGCACTTACTGCATTAGCATATGCAACCCAAAGTGTACTGCTCTAGAGGATCGGTTCGACGTTTATGCACAGAACTCGGCATCGATGAGGACAGAACAGCTGATCAGCCTGACGAAAATCCGCAATCCGTTGAACGGCTGGGAACAACTAGCAAAGCTGCTCAGGTGGCGACCTGAGGAAGATCGGAACGAATGACGTCGAAGCCCTAAGGGAAGCACAATGCCTGCAGTCGCAGCTATGATTATTGAAGGACTGGCTTCGCAGAAAAGATGTCTGGAGCATCCAGTACACAGTATCAGATAATACTTCATCTAAACTATGTAACGAACTGTTTTGGCTATATTTTGTTCTCAACAAACGCCGCGACTAGCTCACAGAGGTTGAGGGTACGTTCCACCGAATTTATAGATTCGACGTGATTGCCCGAGCCCAGAAATAACACGGAATGCTTCGTTTCAATCAAATCCCCTTTATTGTCTTTACTTTACAAAAAATAAGAGAATCTCACCGGCTGTCGATCCCCGATCCCCGCTCCGGGTTGGTGCCAATACACACGCTATCCCAAAGCTTGCGCCCGGCAGGTCGTGTGGTCTTGGTGCCTGGCACCGAAAGGGATCACGGTTCCCTTCGTTCGGACTCACGGACTCTGGTTGCGGGGCCTGTGTTGTTGCCGCCGTCTTCTGCGCTGGTCGTCTGCTGCCGCTGCTCGTCCGTCGTTGCCGCTCCTTCGTCGTCGCTGCTCCTCTGACGCTGATGCTCCCTCGTCGATGCTGCTGCTTCCTCGTTGTCGCAGTCGCTCCCTCGCCGTCGCCTCTGCTGTTGCTGCTCCTCCTTTATGGATGCCGTGGACCTTCGGAATCTTTGGCTCGCTGCACTTGCCCTTTCGCCGTGGCCGGGCTTGAGTTCCCGAGCTGGATATCCCTCGCGTTACAGGATCACACCTGGATCGAACGGTCAGGAGCCGTCAAGGCGTACGCCAGGCTGATCCGTCGTTGCCGCTACTACACCAGGATACCTGTCGTGTCCGGGAATAACTTAACCCGACTCGTTTACCCTTGGGCCTCAGTTTTGCCGCGGATCCTTGATCCTTTCCCCTTGCTCCTTGCTTGACTCGCGTACCGCCGCCGGACTTACCCACAGGGGGTCCTTAAGCTATTAATCGAAGATCCTTGCTCACTCGCTTGCCCGCACTTAAGACTGTCGGACTTACCCACGGGGGGTCCTTCAGCCTGTACTCCTAATTCCTCCAAGGAAACTTTCCTACTTGAATGTCAGACTTACCCACTTCACTCAACTCTTCCAGCTTCCCTAGAAGACTCGGTCCCGATTTGCTCCAGGGGCCCTCCTTATATAGTGCCAGAGGCGCCCGTTAATCCTTGCAAATCTACTTCCTGCCGTTGATCCTCCGCTCATTTACTGTCTCCGTTAGCTTTCTCCAATCCCGCCGTCTTTCTTTCGGCGGGCTTTCTTTATTGTCCCTCCCCCGATTGCCCTGCTTGGGCCTCCGATCCGCATTGTTTTTGTGCCGGTCATCGGACTGCGTCCAGATACCCCGCGATCCCCCCCTGGTCATTGCAAATGCATTTCTGTGTTTTGTGCATTTTCTAAACACAGCTGCGCAGTCGCCGGCCGCTTCGTTTCCCGCCGTCCCCGCTGTTTCCTATGACCTTCGAGCGCGGCCGCGGAGGCCCGGCCGGGACCGTTACGTTCCACGGTGATTCCTCTTTCGCCTTCCGTGCGCGACGCCGTGCTGGTTCCTCTTGCCCCCCGCTGCTGCCCACGCATGCCGTCCGTGCTCGACGCATTTCTCCCTTTCCGTTTTTTTAAACACAGCAGCGATGGCCCATCCAACGCTGCAGTGCTGACTTGCTTGTTCCCCCCCGCTGTTGCCCATCTTGCTACCTGTCTTGGCGTGTGGGAGATCTAATCTCCTCACAACTATATACAGTCCGAGCTTGTATAGTGGATTGTTTTTTGTCAGTGGTTTTCCTTTCAATATTAGTCGTATATTCTGAGTTCGACCCAAAAGACTTTTCGCGACTCGGAGATCTTCTCGTGATGTCAAGTTCTTGATGTCTGATCCAGGACCTTTGACTTTTAATGCCATAGTCTATGCATCATGCATCTTTAAATCCATCACATACAACGATTATTTCCGACTTTAATTGAACGCCTTATTTATATACTTATACAGCTTCTTCCGTCGGCCAAAATTGCCTTTCTTGCCAAAGGAATATCCAACGGAAAGCCGTTCCACCAACGACTTTCTCGGTTCTTTGTTTTTCAGATTCAGTCTTTGACGCTTGTACTGTCTAAGATCTTGCTTGCTACAAATGCTACAAATTTTTTATATTTTATCTGGTCCGATCGAAACCAGCTCAAAACGGTTCTCGAATCGGTCCAGAAAGTCCGTGTACTTAGCTTTGCGTTGAGTGAAAGCTCCATAGTCTGAGCTAAACTCGCTCTAAGCACTGATCCCATGGTATGGATGTCGGTTTTAAAGGAGCTTTCTAAGTTTTGCTACCCAGTAGACTACAGTGCACGCCTAATATATCGAAAGGATTGGTGACACCACATTTTCCACCTGATGAGAATCATCAAACTATATTTAATAGGGATCGACCGACTATATCCTATAGCTGCCATCTAACTGAATCGAAAATGGCTCAACCCTGCTTATTTTATAGATGCTTGGAGCTGTTTCAAACATTCTTTTTAGAAATTTTATTTGATGGTTATATACGATACGATATACGATATATAAAAATATAAGCTACGTAACTGTAAGGGTATATCAACTTCAGCTCCAACTGAAGTTAGCTTTTGTTTCTTGTTTTTAAAGAAAAATTATTCCTCCCAAATTTTTAAATTCATTTTTCTCAGTGAAAACATATTTTTTCTTATGCTTGGGATCTCATGAAAGGCCAAATGAGAGATCGCTTTCACTTTGTGAGTGCCGGCAGCGCAGCAGCATTTCTGGTCTATACTCGCGAGTTATGAAAAAATAGAGTTTGCTTGAAACACAAATACGTTACAATATCATAATTAAGCTTGTATGCTATCTGCTAATATACGCTAAATTATTGATGTATAATTTCTATAATTCATAAGATAACATTTATATTTGCACATAGTTTTATGATTCTCATTAGAAATAACTAAGTCAACTACATAACATGATATCGCCACTAGAATCGTTTCAAAATAAAACAATTTTGTTTTTCGTGCGCTGTTCGCAGGTAGAGCAACTTCACTTATATCATTCCGTGCTAAGGCATCTTCTTTCAAAATCAATGCCATTGGGCCCCCAATTGTACTGCCGAATGGCGTAAGGAGTTTGACCATAGGGTCAGAGTCCTTGAGGAAATCCCTGACCTGAGAGTGGCACACTCGACGCAGCGGAAAGGCTCCTACAAGGAAAGGAGAGAAACATTTAGAATCCTTCCCTGATCAAGCCAACAGCATGAGGTAGGTAAGGGCAATCCTGCACGATTTTTAACCAGCAGGCGGGAGTGCGGAGAAGACGACAGGTTGAGGCATTTCTAGCAAAGAGATCGCACAAAGTGTGAAAAGGCAGAGGTCAACTGAAGGAAATTATTTTCGCACGGTTCCTACTGCATACGTGCAGCCCACCTCCAGCCCAACCGACCGAGGGGCACCTGCCGCATAACGTACGGCACGAATCGCGAGGATATAGTCGAGTTAGTAAATGTAAATAGAAAGATTATAAAGATAACGAGAAAGAAATTGTGTGCTCTTGTAGGTAATATAAAATGGAGGTTTTCATAAAAGGGGAATGAAAGGGAAAAGGGATGAAAGTGAAATAATGCGATACAGACCATCGAACATAAACCCTAAAAGGATCAGGCAGTGTATATGTCAAACTACAATGGCTAACACTATAATTGTGTTAGTAAATGATGGCTATCTACATCACCATTAATAAGGTTGTGTAGGAAAATAACTCCCAGAATTGTTCTAAGATTTGTAAAGGTCGTTGAATTCTTTTGCCTATCTTTTGATAAAGCCGAGAACAACTTTAGCTTTATTAAACATTGAAGAACAATGGAAATACAATTTAAATTTTATTTCTAAAAATACACCAAGATCATTAACCTATGTTAATTAAAGGCAATCCCATTGTTGCCGCCGATATTTAAATTCTGCTTCGATCCCTTCAATATGGTCCTATTAGAAAAAAAGAAGGGATTTTGGCCTATATGGGTGAACGGCCACACAACTGATCTACCGTTACATTGCGATACTATCGACCGGAGAAAAAAGACAAAGTTTTTTAAAGTTTTTCTTTTCCAACTTGTAGTTAAATAATAAATAATAAAGCCGAATTACTAAAGAATTTGTCAATACTTATTGGTCGGTCGAGCCAACACATTTGTGCCGCAACATTTCTTTAAAAAACTTTACTTCAACAATAACGCCAAACGCCTGAATTTCATCAGAAATTGTGAAATACCCGAAGACATCTGCACAGACGCCCACACATGCACATACATACATGTAAAAAAGGCAATCTGAATGCAACCTCGTGTAGTACATCACAAAAAGTGAACAGGTCCTAACAGGCAAACGCAAAAACAGCACCATAATAGAATCGTCAACATCAAATACACAATTATACATAAATATCTTGACATTCCAAAATGCCTACGGAGCAAGATACAACGGTGTGTAACATATGCAAAAAAATTCGGCTAAATAGCGGTGTCCAAAACTGGGTCCAATGCGACATATGCAAGCTATGGTTTCACTTTGCCTGCGCTGGAGTCGATGCCAACATAAGAGAGCGTCCGTGGAAATGCACATTCTGTAAGGAAGAGGAAGACGACGTAATTTCAACTTGCAGCGATTATCCAGTACCACCGCATCCACAGGAAGTTCAATCCATTAATAGCGCTAAGTCTGCCCAGGAACAGCTGGATGCCCATCAACCACAAATTCAACCCAACAAGCAACAAGCCTTCAAGTTAGCTGAGCCGACAAGCGCCCCGAGCAACAGTAATCTAATGCTGGCAATGCTTGAAGAGACGCGCGAAGCTGAAAGAAAGTACATTCATCAAAAGTATACCTTTCTTGCCCAGCAACAGGGAGTAAACACAATCCCCTTCCCAGAGATTGGACCAACTACTGCACAACTAGCCGCAAGACAAGTCTTGCCAGCGGATCTTCCCCCATTTAGCGGAAATCCAGAGGAATGGCCCATGTTCATAAGTATGTACGAAAACAGTTGCGCTGTAGCAGGCTTTTCGAACGCAGAAAACATGCTGCGGCTTCATTTTTGAAGGGAAAAGCGTACGAGTTGGTCCGTGATAAGCTGCTGATACCAACACTGGTTCCAGAAGTCATCAGTACGCTGAAAACATTTTTTGGACGACCTGAGCAAATCCTCGATCGACTGATAGACAGGATCCGTAAAATCAACGTGCACAAAGATAAGCTGGAGACACTAATAGACTTCGCCATGGCAGTCCGCAACGCCTGCGCCACAATGGAAGCTTGCCGGTTACATAGACACATGGACAATCCAATGCTGCTACGGGAACTCGTTGACAAGTTACCTACTTATCACAAATTAAGCTGGGCTATGCATCAACGCTGCGATTCGATTCCCATAATACAATCTTTCAGCGACTGGCTATATAAACTAGCGGAAGCAGCCTCTACCGTACTACCCGGATCAAGCGCAAAGACCAACAGTGTAAACACCCATTCACAAACTCGACGAGGATCGTCGAACGAAACAACTTTCGATACGGAGGTCGATCTCCAGGAAGAAACCAGAGCGAGCCAAACGTGCATTATGTGTAATTCTACTGAACACACCGCCGCCCAATGCGAAAAATTTAAGCTGCTAACTGTTCCAGAAAGACAAAGAATTATAAACGACTCTCGGGCTTGCTACAGATGTTTGAAGGCCCATCGCCGTAAATGTTTTTCCAGGCGCGACTGCGGAGTCGACAACTGCCAATCCAAGCATCACCCGTTACTTCATAGAGATCCACCTCAATCAGAGCTAGTTAGTGCTCATCATGAAGAAGGCATTATGGAAAAACAATACTTCCGAATTCTGCCAGTCACTCTGTATGGAAAAGGAACTTCCATTAATACATTTGCCTTTCTGGACGAAGGCTCATCAGTAACTCTCATCGAAAGCGTACTTCTAAAGGATGTAAAAATTGCCACAACAAATGAACCACTATGCCTACAGTGGACCATCGGCACCACCAGAATGGAGGATACTTCAGAGAGAGCGCAACTTCAAATATCAGAGACTGGAAATTCGAAAAAGATGTGGCTTAACAAAGTGCACTCTGTTCAAAAGCTGCCATTACCAAAGCAGACCGTTGATGCAGACAAACTATGCAAAAGGTATAAATATTTACATGGATTGCCTCTGAAATCATATTATAACGCAGAGCCTATGATTCTTATCGGTACTAACAACTGGGCATTAGCAGTTCCCAGAAAAATCCGTAAAGGAAGACGCAACGAACCCATCGCCTCAAAATGTGCTCTAGGATGGAGCATCCAAGGAACAGGAAACTCAAGCAAACATGTTTCTCTACATCACTGCGAATGCAACTGGGGCGAACTCGACAAAGCCATCAAGGATAGTTTTAATGTAGACCCTATAGCTCCACGAAAGCTTCAATCGGAAGATGACAAAAAGGCCATACGCATTCTTGAAGACACATGCAAAAAGGTAAATGGCCGCTACCAGGTTGGTCTTCTTTGGCGAGATGACCGTGCTACGCTCCCAGAAAGCCTTTCAACTGCTTTAAGACGCCTGGAATGCCTGCGGTCAAAAATCAAGAGAGATCCAGAATTTTTCGAGCGAGTTCAAGACCAAATCAACAATCTTGTGTCTAAAGGATATGCAATCGAACTAGAACCTGCAGACATAAATAAGGAAGAACATCGGGTATGGTATCTCCCAATTTTCATCGCCTTAAATCATAATAAACCTAATAAAGTACGATTGGTTTGGGACGCAGCTGCGAAAAGTCACGGGAAATCTCTTAACGATTTTATTTTAAATGGACCCGATTATCTAAATCCACTCGCAGAGGTTCTTATGGCATTTAGAGTTGGCCGTATCGCCGTGTGCGCCGACATTGCAGAGATGTTCCATCAAATTACCATACAAGAAAGCGATATGCAAGATCAAAGGTTCTTATGGTTCAATAACGACAAAAAAACCCCAAGGACCTTCGTCATGCGTTCGATGACATTCGGAATTTGCTGCGCACCTTGTATCGCCCATTATGTACGCGACAAAAACGCAGAGGCATTCAAAGACACAAATCCTCGAGCATACGAGTCCATAACCAAGGCACACTATATGGACGATCTCATCGACACCTACAATAATGATTCCGAGGCGGTATCAGTGGCATCAGCAGTCAAGGATATTCATGCGAATGCAGGATTCACAATAAGAAACTGGATCTCAAACTCCGCCGCGGTTATGTATCATTTTGGAGAGCGCCAATTAAACACCCACAATCCAAAGGAACTTGGTGGACCTGAAAAGGTTCTCGGTATGTATTGGGATCCAAAACACGACGTTTTTAAGTATATATTTAGGTTCGCAAGACTTCAAAGAGATGTCCTGAACGGAGACGCTACACCAACCAAGCGAGAAATCCTGCAGGTACTCATGTCCGTCTTTGATCCACTGGGCTTAATCTCTTGCTACACAATCGGCCTAAAGATGCTACTTCAAAAAGTGTGGCGGTCAGGCATAGACTGGGATGAGGAACTTCCCGAAGAGCTATTTCAGTTTTGGATGCAATGGAAAATCGTCCTTCTACAAGCTACTAAGTTGGAATTTCCCCGTCACTACTCCAGATTGCTACCAGAAGCAGAGCAAATCGATCTACATACCTTTCTTAGACTCCAGCGAATACGCCTATGCCGCAGTTTCATATCTTCGTATAAAAAAGGAAAACAATGTCGATACAGTCATAGTAGCCGCAAAATGCAAGGTTGCACCGCTGAAACCCGTCTTCATTCCACGTATGGAACTCCTGGCAGCCGTTATGGGAGTCGGACTAGCAAAAAAAATCAAACACACGCGAGGTTTACGAATCGATAACTGCACTTACTGGTCAGATTCTAAGACTGTTCTTCAGTGGCTAAAAATCGACCCACGCAATTTCCAACCCTTCGTCATGCACCGAGTTGGCGAGATCATTGATAATATGTACTACCATTAATCAGTGCCGCTGTGTTCCAAGAAAAGAAAACATAGCAGATTTAGCCACAAAAATCGTGAAGGCTCCAGAGGCTTCTCGATGGATTAAAGGGCCCCACTTTCTTATCCAGCCGTAGGGTGAATGGCCAGAACCGGATGTGTCCTTCAATGAAGAAACAAGCAAGATTGAATTACGTAAGCATGTATTCATAACAACCAATCTAAAGAATTTCGAATTTGCAGTTTACTATTTTTCGGACTGGAAACGCTTATACAGGGCTGTGGCTAATTTCCTCCTATATATCGAGAAGCTACGTGCCAAATGCTGTGGCAAACCTTTGCCTAAACGTCTAAACCCTGACATCGTTCGCTCAGCCAAGACATGGCTATATAAACAGGCGCAGTTTGAATTCTATGCTGCCGAGATCACCTCTTTAAAATCCAGATCATGCATCAATAAAGCCAGTCCGCTTATCGCCCTAAACGTCTATTTGGATGCATCAGGTGTCATACGTGTGCAAGGCAGAATAAACAAATTGAACCCAGCAGGTGACGCCATCGTACTGCCCAAAAAATCACGGATTACCTTCTTAATCGCCAAGGATTATCACGAAAGATCTCATCACATGCTCCATGAGACAACAATAAATTTGATACGTACCGACTTTTAAATTCCACGTCTGCGAGTTCTTTTTAAGGAAGTCCGAATGAGTTGCCAAAAATGCAAAATCATAACCGCCTTACCTAAACACCCACAAATGGCCCCTCTACCAGCTGCCAGACTCGCTTCCTTTGAGAGACCCTTTACGTATACCGGAATGGACTACTTCGGCCCGATCCTTGTGAACGTTGGAAGGCACAAGGAAAAGCGTTGGGGAGTTCTGTTCACGTGCTTAACTTTGAGAGCCGTGCACTTAGAAGTAGCCCACAAACTCGACGTTAGTTCCTGCATAATGTGTTTAAAAAACTTCATGGCACTTCGAGGAGTACCGAAAGAAATCTACTCAGATAACGGCACTAATTTTAAAGCCACAGAAAAGGTAGTGAAGGAGGAACTAAAAAGGATTAACTTCGACAATATAACCATACTCTATGACGCAATTATATGGAAATTCAACCCTCCGGCAGCGCCTCATATGGGAGGAGCGTGAGAAAGGCTTGTTCGATCTGTTAAATCAGTCCTAAAATCGATCTGCCCAACAAATAACTTTAACGACGAAACTTTACGAACTGCCTTAATGGAAGCTGAAACTATCTTAAATTCCAGACCATTAACCTTTGTTTCTCTAGATTCCGAAGACGAAGAGGCTTTAACCCCAAACCATCTACTCCTGGGATCACCGAGCGGTTACAAGCCAATGTTAGAAGACAACACTGACCTGAGGCTACGATGGCACCAAACGCAGCTTTTCGCCGATAAATTTTGGAAGCGTTGGATAAGGGAATACACGCCTACACTAACCAGACGATGCAAGTGGTTTACCAAACGCCCACCGTTAGCCATTGGAGACATCGTAGTTGTCGTCGACGATCAACTTCCCAGAAACTCGTGGCCCAAAGGACGCATAACTGACGTAGTGATTGCCAAGGATGGACAAGTATGCAGGGCAACAGTATGGACGCGGAATGGAATTATGATCCGCCCAGTAGCCAAAATAGCAGTCCTGGACGTCGGCTTAAAAGAAAGTGAAGATCCGAAGGACGTTCACGGGGGGGAGAATGTTGCCGCCGATATTTAAATTCTGCTTCGATCCCTTCAATATGGTCCTATTAGAAAAAAAGAAGGGATTTTGGCCTATATGGGTGAACGGCCACACAACTGATCTACCGTTACATTGCGATACTATCGACCGGAGAAAAAAGACAAAGTTTTTTAAAGTTTTTCTTTTCCAACTTGTAGTTAAATAATAAATAATAAAGTCGAATTACTAAAGAATTTGTCAATACTTATTGGTCGGTCGAGCCAACACATTTGTGCCGCAACACCCATAGTCCCATAGTACGCAGCCGTGTGAGGAGTCGTTAAGCCATTAGCTAACCACCATTTTTGAAAATGATCGGGATCGAACTGAAATCTGTGTTGGGCAGACGAGGATTTGTATTGCAGACAAGCTTAACATCGTCCGCATATATATGTACCATAATAATACTAATATTAGTACCAGTGAGAAGTATCCAGCGCACTAAGTTGATTGTTTAATTTTCGAAAACCAACGATCAATTCTTTAAACCCACTCTTAGTCTGTCGCGAGATAGATGCAACACTTTTGATACTCGCACAGTCAACAATAGATGCTGGCCTGGGACGAAGACATTCGCTTATTGCACGATTTTAATGAGCAGACAACATTGTATTCCATGAGTGCCAAATATGGCACCTTACAAACGCGTACCGATACGGGTATAACTTTAATATTAAGTCACAAAACTAGTGTTAAAAAATTAACCACACCAGATTAGTTTTTCAATTAAAGTTTCAAACCCGCGTTTGACAAGAATAAAAATTTATCGCAAGCGCAAAATATAATCACGACCGTTCGCTATGAAGTGAAGGAGTGGAGTGACTGGCGAATGAAACTGACGAGTGAAAACTGACGAATAAATTTAAAATTTTTGGAAGCTGCAAATTTTCGACATTCAAAAGAAACTTCGATCCTCTTCAGATGTAGATTATAAGAAACTCTTTGTAAAAAAGCTGAGCAGAGCAAAAGCTCGAAGATTTATTGTAAAACTGTTTTTCGCCGTACACCCTACAGCCTTGACACCTTCGAATGATATTCCTAACAAAAGGTTGTTAGCTCTAGCAAAAAGGTATTCCGAATTTATAAAGAAATATGAAGCTTTGGGACATATGAAACTTACCCAAACACACTATTTCACACACCTTTGGTGGTTTCCAGTCGTCAGCGCCTTGTGAACCCGCCTAAAAATCTCGGCTCTCGGCTCGACAGAAACTACCTAAGCAGCCGAAATACCCCGAAGACAGAGATTCAAAGAGATTCTCCCAAGGGGAAGTCTCAGGTAGATAGGCCATTACACAGCAGCACCTTATTGCGAGGGATCAAGCAAGGGCTTGATCGACATGATATGTACCGGTCCCACCGTTCAGAGCGAAAAATAGCTCTGAAGCTCCGCTTCAGAAGACATACATAAGTATGTATTCACGGCGGACATAGAAAAGTTGTACCATCAATTGTGGGACAATCAAGATAATTAGTTCCCCTTGTGGCAACAGGAGTTCAAATACAAAGTTAACTGAACAAAATACTACTACCACCCGGTTTCAAACTATGAAAATGGAATTCCCAAAGAGGATACCGTAAGTGACGTGTAAAAACCCTCGGCCTCATATGTAAGTTAACTGAAGTTAACCGCGCAACGGCAATGTCCGATTACTTAAGAGCTCTCTCAGGCCAAACTGCTGACAGAGGGTCTGGCCGGATGCCCATACATAGCCAGCGAACACTGCATATTTGCGTGGTCGCAATGAAATACTTTTTGTTAGCTTTAAGTTTCAGCTTATATCTGAGCTTCATCCAATAAACAAGTCTTTCATTAATACTCCGGCACAGCCGTGAAAGTCAATTCATTTGTCAAATTGGTTACCTGGCCTTAAGGGCAGTAGCAACGGAGTTAGTAACCCCCACCATAACTTCCCGCCAGAAGGAAGAACCCCTAGGCAACCGCCAGGGACAACATTCACCTCCCGCATCTGAAGACATCGTCATCAGCGAGGGACAAACAACTACTACTACAAATTAACTTAATTAGCTTGTTTGCTCAATGAAGACCAACATTACGGACGAACGCAAATAAGCGAAGCTCTGGATATAACAAAGCGAGTGGTCTGCTTTGAGTTATTACAAATCTTCAACCCAACAGGTTTATTTGAACCAGTTGTAGTAAAAGCAACGATATTCATGCAACACCTCTGGGAATTGACAATGATTTAGGGTGATGGGCTGTCCATAGAACTTCAGTCAGAATGGAAAAAATATCGTTCAAACCCGCTTGGGTGCAGAACTCATGCATGCAGTCAGACAAGATTTACGGTTGTCTTTAGACAATGTAAGTGGGTTCTTTTGGATTGATTTATTCTTCGTATTAGGATAGATCAATGCAACGACTTCCACTTACCACACGTTTGTGGCAAATCGGATAGCCAAAATTCAAGAAGTAACCGATCAGTCTCAAAAGTGACACGTATCATCCGCCAATAATGCAGCTGATGTCTTATCCAGGGGAACAACATTTAGCAAACTCTCGAATAATAATATTTGGTTCTTACATGGATCAAGGAAGAACTGGAACTGGAAAAATATGCCAGCCATTATTTCAACAAACTTAGAACACAAAACAAAATTTGTCAGCATGGCAGCCGCTTAGAATACATTAGGCAGAGAGGCATAGTAGGCACAGTAATTCCTTTTCACAGAACAGAAATGAACAATCTACAAAAAAGTTTGAGTAAAGAAGTTCGCCCAGGACTTCATAAATTAAAAGAAAAAAATTAAAATGGCGGTTAATACGACACCATTTCCAGGAGTCCCTCGAAAAAAAGGTTCCCCATCATCAGGATTATCAGAAAAAAAAATAAAAAAAATACGTGTTTTAGTAAAGACAAAAAATAGGTATTAAACAAAGAAAAAAAATGATAATTGGATTTTTGAAAGACGTTTTTAAAAAATAAATGCAAATTTAGATGAAAATTTTTAGATATTTTTTATGTTTTAAATAGCTGTAATTAAAA
Organism: Drosophila pandora; assembly: GCA_021223865.1. Taxonomy (NCBI): domain Eukaryota; kingdom Metazoa; phylum Arthropoda; class Insecta; order Diptera; family Drosophilidae; genus Drosophila; species Drosophila pandora. The sequence goes on along the minus strand of JAJJHT010016026.1, from coordinate 323,706 downwards.
AAAAAAATGTCGGATAATATTTTTTAAATAATATCTCGAAGACCTGGGCAAAGCTTCAAGATCGGTTCAGTACTTTGCAAAAAATTTTTACAACCGACTTTGAAAACATAGTTTTGAGAAAAGCGAGCTTAAAGGTTATCTCACCATAGATTCGCTCCGGTCAGTCGGACATCCTTACCGATGATATTGCTGATTTTGGTTTCTGGCCTGATTCCGGGGGTTTCTGCCACTGTATATTAGAACTGGGTTAATATGTCTTGGCACTGGGTGCAGCACCATTGTCTCAAGCGGTACAAAGGACATCATAGTTCAACCATACAACAAAAGGGAAATAGACTTTAAATTCCTTCCCTCACAAGCACCATCAAGTGATGGACTTTTGGAAGCTGCGGTAAAATCTGCAAATCGAATGCTTGTATCAATTAAATCATGCCTCATTGTTCAGAGTATAATCTTTATCCTACTTAATTTTTTCTTTTATAACTATTTGTGTAGAAGCCTATTACTTAGCTTATTAGGGATTTGAGCATTCCATTCCACCCTTAAAAGACACCCTTTTTTGTCAATTCCATACCAGCTAATTCTAAAGTGGCTAAGTTGAGAATGGAATTTAAGACTGTGTTTGGAGTGTTCTGATAACACCTCGGGTACAAAGTGCTGACGCTCTCTGAACTTTTTCAAGCTTTTTAAAAAAAAAAAACCCTAGCACTTTCGCTGAAAAGGTGACATTGGTTGTTTGGTACACAAGGGGTGAGGTAATTTTTTGTTTTATTAAAGATTGGTTTTATTTATTGGATCTTCTCTTTATGAGACTAACAATAAAGTTGCAAATCTTAAAAAAATACATTATCTAACAGTTTAACTGAGTAGAGACCATGTATCCTAAAAATTGCGAGGAGAACTACTGGAAACTCGCGTGAGGGTCCTTGCGAGATGACTTGGATGTACTAATAGCCTGTGTAGTACTTTGTTGCGATTTGTGCTATCTCTTATATAGTACCTTATAGTCTAGGCTAAGGGGCGAGCGGCCATTGATAAGTCAGTGGAGGCTGCTGGCTTTGAACTTTAAATGTGTTCTTTTGGCTTTAATGTGGCTGCGCCAATTAAGACGTCTATCGAGGTGTACGCCAAGATATGTTACTTCATTTTCTATCGGAACCACTGTGTTGTTTAGAGTAAGTGGAGGGCAGTCTTGCCTGTTAAGTGTAATCGTTACGTTTTTACATTTTTATACCCTTGCAGAGGGTATTATATTTTTTGGTCAAAAGTGTGCAACGCAGTGAAGCAGACATCTCCGACCCTATAAAGTATATATATTCTTGATCAGGATCACCTCCTGAGTCGATATGAGCATGTCCGTCTGTCTGTCTGTCTGTTTCTACGCAAACTAGTCTCTTAGTTTTAAAGCTATCGAGTTGAAACTTTGCATACACCCTTCTTTCTGTTGCAGGCAGTACATACGTCGGAACAGCCGGGATCGGTCGACTATATCCTATAGCTGCCATATAACTGACTCGGAAATGCCATAACTTCGTTGTTTTTCAAGTTAGAAGGATGGGATTTTCAATGGATGCCTCTTTGGGCAAAATAATTCGATATGCCAAATTTCATAAGGCCGACTATATGCCATTCGTTATATATCTAATAATATAAGATGCGTGGCGCCACCTAGCGGACTGCAACTCAACTGTAAGGGTATATAAACTTCGGCTCCGCCCGAAGTTAGCTTTCCTTTCTTGTTGTTCGTTAACTTTGATTCGCCAGTCGGATAGCCATTTCTCCACTGCAATCAGATGTTTAGGTAGTTGCGCCGTTGCTTGCTTGGGGCATCTCGAGCGGCTTAGGATCGCTGTATCATCAGCAAAAGTGGATGTGGCTAGAATGTTTTAGATAAAGTAGAGTGTTGGTCCTAAAACGCTGCCTTGAGGAACTCCGGCAGTGATGATGTAATCTTCGGACATGGCAGCGAAACCGCAACTGGATGTAGATTTAGTTGGAGAAGTACAGGCGAGTGATCAGACGATAGATCTGATAAGGAGTTGGCTCTTATCAGGTTGCGTTGAAGTGTTTTGTGTGACTGCAAAATCTATCAAGTCCGGCAGTTTTCTGGCATCTGTTGGCCAATACAAAAGTTTCCCATGTGACACACAGTCTAGCTTGTTGCTTGCTTTTATTTTGCATTGTACGACTGCCTTCCCTTTGGAGCACAAGTCGAGATCCCCAGTGCGTATGCTTGGCATTAAAGTCTCCTGCTACTATAAATTGTACCGAGGAGGACAGTATAGAGTGAGTGAGGTGAGGGCATTTGTATGGGATTTTGTATCTCCTTCTAAATCGTCAAGTTCTATCCCTTGGACATTCACCCCCAGGCCTTCATTGGTTGTCTACGAGACTGGTCTGTTTGGCTAGGGTGAATAGTTTTGAGACTAGTTTTGATTGCGACGTCATCCGCTCACGCCACTAACCTGCAGCCGCCCCTCTTCTATCGTATATAGGCAGCCATATTCCGTAAGAAAATGAAGAATACTCCCCCTTGCAGGATTCCTCTGCAGACAGAGCTTGAAGGAGGCAAGTAAGCACTTGATCAATGAGTCCCACCAAGTAGCTATCAACCCCATGAGCCCAAACGGCGTCGGTTTGGGTGTTTAGGAGCACGTTAATGAATTTCCCTTCTATATTTAAAATGGTCACGAGGCCATTCCTTCTGAGATTTCCTGTTTTATCTTATATATAAGAGTAGAGCGCAGTTTTTGTAGATTTGTCCCTTTTCTTTTTGTCACAACACGGTACAGTGTTGTGCGCTTGTTATTTGAGTTTGGTTCAGATTGGATTTAAGGTGAAGAACTCTTTCGAGAGTATTAATCCATGTTCCCGGTTATCCAGGTGGAGTCATTTTCCTTATTGAATAGAAATAGGTTTGACTTAAGGGCAGGTTCCAGTCAAAATCGACCAAAACGATTTTTTTACGTTTTTGCTTCGTTTTTATCCTTAAGGTCTTAAAAATGTATAGTCAGAAAGATATTTACCTATCTAATATATTTTACGAATTTTAGCTTATTAGACGAGAGAGTGCGTCGGCCGAAAACAGCTATAAACGTTTTTCTCGAAACACATTTTTTTTCGTGCTACAACGACTGAACCGATATTGATGTTTGACGGTTGAAATACGGTAAAGTTATTACGTAAAAAATGTTGTAGAATTTTTCAAAATTATTACAGGTAGCTGTGAAGTAGAAGACTATTTTGCATAGAAACAGACAGACAGACATGCTCATATCGACTCATCGCTATTAGGGTCGGAGATGTCTCCTCCACTGCGTTGCACACTTTTGACCAAAAATTGAATACCCTCTGCAAGGGTATAAAACAAGAGACTCACCGCGGTCTTTTTGTGTTTGGACTCGCCCCCTGGGAGTGATTTTAGTGATAGTGCGATAGTAATAGTGCGATAGTGACAGTGCAACCCTGGAGTCGCATTTGTTCGTCTGTACAATCCTATTAGCAGGCCTTTTTTGAGCTTGTCGTCTGCAAGCTTAGCCACTAGGTCGTCTTGCCATGACTTTTTGAAAAAATGAGATTGAAAACTCCTATTTAATTGAAGAAAATATGGTTTAACTAACTATGATAAATTCAATAAAATTATTTCGAGTTTTTCCTTAAATCCAAAATTAAATCATGGTATGATCTACTGATTTCAATAAGAAAAAAAATCCATAGAAAAATGTTTTGGGGAAAAATCATAGAAGCACAAAAATAAATGAAGAAAATTGGAGATTTCAACTTTGGATAAGTATTCCAAAGAGGTGGCAACTGCTACATGAATTTTTTTTTTAGCTGATATTCATACATTTTAAAAATTACATGTACTAACAAGAAAGAAATGCTTACTTCGGGCGGAGCCGAAGTTGATATACACTTGAAGTTAGGTAGCAGCTTATATTATTAAATATATATCGGATCGTATACAGTTGGCCGATCGTTATGGAAATTTCACCATCGAATCAATTTTCCAATAAAAATGTTGAAAACAACCCAAAGCATCTTTAAAAATATCAAGATTGTGCCATTTTCGATTGTTCTGTTTGGTAGCACTAGGATATAGTCGGCCAATCCTTTTTGTAAAAAAGATATTTTGGCCAGATATAACATGTGTGGAAAGTCCCATACTTCTAGCTTAAAAACATCAAAGTTATGGTGATTGATTGATATTATAATTGACTGATTAAGAATATATAAGTATATCGATAAGTTATCGATACATATGTGTGCTTATTCTAACAATTCAAATTTAAATCAAAGAGTCTATTACGGCGGCAACTTTCCCTTCCCCCTTAGTTGATCCCGGTTCGTGGTCAGTTACCATCCTCCAAGCCGACGTCCAAAACCGCTACCTTCGTTGCTTGTCTTTCCAAAACGCCGTGCTGGGTCTTTATAGTCACTCGTCGAACTTGCCCATCCTTGGCTTGTATCCATTCGCTGACCCCAACAGTAAGTGGTTCGGAGTCAGAGCGGCGTCATCCTCAGTATCCAGACTTACGAACGTGAGCGGTCGCGAGTTGATGATAAATTGTGCCTCCATCAATGCGTTTCTGAGGCGCTCGTCGTTGAAGGAGTAATTTGGGCAAATGTTCTTCAAAATTCCTTTTGTTGTCCGGACGAGTCTTTCCCATGCTCCACCCATGTGTGGTGCTCCTGGTGGGTTGAATCGCCACTTTATGCCATCAAACTTAATGGTGATCTTATCGTGCTCGATCTTTTTCAGCTCCTCTCGCACGGCTTTTTCCGTGGCTCTGAAGTTTGTACCATTGTCTGAGAATATTTCCTTTGGTGTCCCTCGAAGCGCCACAAAATTGGAGAGGCACATGATGCATGAGCTTGTGTCAAGACTATAGGAGATCTCGAAATGCACCGCGCGCAACGAGAGGCAGGTAAACAGAGCTACCCATCTTTTCTCCTTGCGCTTGACGACGTTCACCAATAACGGGCCAAAATAATTGACGCCTGTGTACTTAAACGGTCTCTGGAAGCTTCCTATTCTCGCTCTCGAAATCGGTGCCATCTGGGGTGGTCGGGGAACTGCACTGTCAACCTTGCATCGTTGGCATGTACTCCGCACGGATTTTTACAACACTCGGAGGCGGCTGATGCAAAACGAAGCCTTGATGTCGTTTATTGCAGTCTCGTGAACGAGATGATGGTACTTCTCGTGAAAGCTCCTCTCTATTAAGTTAGTTATCCGGCATCCTGGAGCTAGTATAAATGCGTCCTCAGCTATGTCAATTGAGTTCAGTCTGCCTCTAGTCCGCAGTACTCCATCGTTGTCTAGATATGCAATCAATCCGACCAATCTGTTTCCTTTGTGCAGCGCCGCTCCTACGGATAGCGCATGGCGAAGGCGATGGTTTGAAGTTGTTTATAAAGTAACATCTTCGCCTTGCTCACATGGGCCATCGTCGTGGCTGCTGGCATGTCTTGCTCGGCCAATTTCGCTCGTAACCAATCGACGAACAGGAGTATTACCGCCACTGCTCTATACAACCGCCGCCAGTTCGAAAATAGTGCGCATTGGACGTAACTGCTGATCTCGCACGCGTTGTCATCACATGCTTCCGTATTTCTGAAGTATCGATGATGCTCTCCTGCTTTGCCGATGTTGGCCAATGGCTGGATTCAGCTTTTAGGAACACAGGGCCCGTTATCCACGTCTTCTGCTGTGTTTGGTCGGTGATCTTTGTAGCTCCGTCTGCTACGTTCAGCTTCGAGGGGACCCACCGCCATTGCTCGACTTGCATTGTTTCCAGGATTTCGCTTGCAGCTCCATACGCGGAATCGAAGGTGGTTTTAAAGGTGCCACCTTCGACTTCGCTATCACCAAAGAGACACCAAGTAGCGGACAGCAGAATACGCATACTCGCTGGCGTCGACGAATGTGTGGAGCTCAGTTTGACGTGGATCTGACGTGTCTGGGGAAAAGCGTCTAGGCACCTCGAATATCCTGATCTGCTCTTAAAGAGTTTTCCAATGGCGCCAGTCTTCCAGAATCTTCTCGGGCAGCTCCTGATCCCAGTCAATATTTAGCCGCCATATATGCTGGAGAAGTATTTTCAGCCCAATCGTCTGGCACGACAAGAATCCTAATGGATCGAAAATTAACATAAGGACTTGCAGAACTTCTCGCTGGACCGGGTCTACGTTTTCTGCCAGGACGTCGCGTTTCAGCCTTGCAAATCAGCAGAGAAACTTAAACTCATCCTTATGTGGGTCCCAGGACATACCAAGTATCTTTTCAGTCGAACAAAAATCCACAGGTTTTTGGCTACCAACATTGGCATTACTCTACATGCTCTTAAGAACTTCTTTTGAATTTGACGACCAGTTGCGGATCTCGAATCCACCTCTTCGATGAACCTCTATGACTTGTCTGGTGGTCTGGATAGCCTCCTGTTCTAATGCTATCGATGTAGTCGTCGACGTAGTGCGCCCTTTGTATGGCGTTTAAGGCCAATGGGAAATCTTTTTGATGGGCTTCTGCATTTTTATCTCGAACAAAGTGAGCTATGAATAGTGCGCAACTGATCCCAAAAGTCATAGCCCGCATAACATAGGTTTCTATTTTATCGCTGCTTCTGTCATACCATTAGGATCGTTGCGCATGCATATCCTCCTCGCGGATATTGATCCTGTGAAACATTTCCGCAATGTCTCCGCAAATCGCAATCTTGTTGACACGAAAGGCTAGTAAGACCTCTATGAGTGGGTTCAGGCAATCTGGTCCCCTGAGTAAGTAGTCATTCAGTGCACATCCGTATGACTTCGCGGCTGCATTCCATACCAGCCTTAGCTTACTCGGCTTATTTGGATTTCGCCCTATAAATATCGGCAGATACCATGTACCAGATACCATCCTTTGTCTAGAAGGTTCCTTACTTGGGCGTCAATCTTTTCATACATATCAGGTTCCTGAGAGATCTTTTTTAATATGCAGGTAAGGTGCTTCAGAGCGTTACCGCGACTCTCTGGCAGCTTGTCGATGCCACCACGCCACGGAAAACCGACTTCATATTTTTCTGACTTCTCTTGGCAGGTGGTCTCTAATATTTTGACTGCTAGCTTATCTTCGGTTGAATATAGCTTACGTGGTACGAGCGTCTCAAGACTGTAATGGTCCTTGATGTCGTCATGAAGCTCCTGCCAATCGCAGTCGCAGTGATGCATGACAATAGATCGTTGTGGTTTCGTCGATCCTTGGATGGTCCATCCCAGCATACACTTCGATGCTATCGGTTCGTTTCATTTCCTTTCTCAGATCCTGCGAGGGACTGCCAGCTTCCAATTATTCGACCCGATTAGCAATGTCGGCTGGGCAGAATAGGACTCTGAGAGACTTACTCAAATGCTGGAATCTGTTACTTAGTTCTTTCATCTCGACTGTCTGTTTTGGCAGTGCTAGGTTCTGCACGGTCTGGACGTTGTTCAGCCAATAAAATCTATCGGAAAGGGTTTCCGAGTTTTGGACTGATGCCTTCACGGATTACTCTCAAATCGAGTTGTTTCTGCGGTCCACTGTAAACACATTGGCGCAGCTTGGCCTTGTATTTCTAATCTTTGGAATACCGATGTATAGTGACTAAGGTCATGGATGATCCTTCGTCTAGGAATGCATAGATTTCGATCATCCTGCTGCTGTTATTGCGTAGCTTAACTGGTATGATGCGAAAGGATTGACTTCCGTGGTTGTCGTCTTGATGCGTACTCACGAGACTTTGTGTTCTGCCTTGTTTCGTGTGACGTAGCTCATGGTGCCTCCTTGTACATCCGTTAACTTTACAGTTGCCGGTTCGGCATGCTTTAGTCGATGTGATTATCTGCCACCTGTGCTGCGTGTCGAGATTTAAGAACACCAGACATTATGGTGGGCGGTGACTGATGTCGCTTCCGATTGTCTTTTCTTTTCTAGCATCTTTAAAAGAAATCGGTTCCTAGTCCTTTCCGGATTGCCTTTCTGCGCGTTTATGTTCTCTCCGCTGCCGGCCGTATCGATTAGAGTATCGACAGCTAGCGCTTTGTCGTGCGGTTCGGGGGTGGCCATTGCGTCTTCGCGTGTTTAAGGCTGTACCGCAAGAGTCCGCGTCTTGATCCGCAAGAGTCCTTTCGTTCCTGTAATCGACGTGATCAACTCGACCTAGCTGTTATCTGCTAGGAATGCGACGCTTTGATCAGTAGGTAACGTATGGCTCCCACGTTTCTTTAGCGAACACACAATTTTTCCCTATTAATAATCTTTATCAATATCTGTTTCAGTTTTATATGTATGTTATGAAAAGCTAAAAAACTTCGTGTTTCTTCCACCCGTTAACTTCACCGTCTTTTTCGTTTCTTTCTGCCTAGCGATGGCCGACGCCTTGCCATCTTTTGGCTGTTACTAACCTATCGATAAGTTAACATTACGGCGGCAACAGTCTCCTTCACTGCGTAGCACACTTTTGACCAAAATTATAATACCCTGAAAGGGTATAAAAACAATTATGGTCAACGCAATTATACGGCCTATATAATTCAATACATGGAAAAATTTATAATTTGATATATGATAAATTTCTTTTCTTAGGTGTACCGCGGAAACTGTGGGTGATGGAGCCCATGTTTGTTCTGGGCACTGTTTCAGGAAACCCTAAAGGATATGGAGCAGGTGAAATTTTCACAAACTTTATGCAACCGTATTACGGACAATCTGGTAGTACTTTCGGCATGGAAAAACAGGAATGGTCTTGGAGTTAATCCATCCAAAACCTATTCACTTGGAAGTAAAAACTGTCAAATTTGAAACTTTCGAATACCCACAGCACCCTGGGCACTTGAGTGTTCCTCATACAATTAATGAGAATATATAGGTACCTGGATAAAGGGACCACGAGGGAAATTGTGACGCTGATGAATTAGCAAGGTTGGAGACTAACATCCCTCTCAAGAACATCGTATCCTAAGAAAGAACATGTATGCATCCCCTTAGCAACATGTAGGCTCAAATGCAGGGAGTACCTCGACCTGGTAACCCTAAGGAATTAGTGAAATCTCCATAACTACAGGAACTCGCTACAGGAATTTAGCTTCCTATCCAGAATTAGCCTTAGGTATTTGGCGCTATTGCTGAAAGAGAGTCTTTGGTTGTTAAGTCTGGGGCATTTTCTTCTAGGCTATTTCTGCTTGTCCATTCGGCTAGGGGTTGCAGTTTTGTGTTCATGAGATTGCAGAGGGTCTGTGAATATTTGCATGTGGATAGGATTGCGACGTAATCCGCGTATACCACTGTCCTCCCTCTTCCATCATGCATTGAATCGAGTTGACAGCTATGTTCCCTAGGAGAGGGGAGCCGAATGGACACCGCCCTGCGGTGTGCCTCTACTGACGGCTCTTGTTAAGGAAGACGTACCTAGTTCACTAGGTGAAGGGCATTTTCGGTGGATTTACCCTTCTTTGTAAGCATGCTGTGCTTCAGAGATTTGAGAGATGGGGAGTTGACCTTAGGTATAAGCCTATGACTCTTTCTAGCGTCTTAAGTAGGAAGGATGAGAGACTGATAAGTTTGAAATATTTTGGGATCGTATGTGATGGTTTGCCCGCTTTGGGTTTAAACGATTCGTGATTTTAGCCACTGTTGTGTGATTCTACCTAGGGCAAGGGATCTGTTAAAGATATTTAGGATCCAATTTGTGGCAATGTCTCCTGCTTGTTGTGCAGGTATCATCTCGTCGGGTCCTGCCGATTTATAAGGCTTGAAACTGTGTATTGCCTATACTATGTATGTATAGTAGGGCGGGTCATTACAAATTTTTTTTCGGCTTTGAAACGCTAATAGGGCTTAAAAGCTGTGTACACATGTCCAGAATACGTGGCCAAAATCCGATTGCTGTGCGACGATGTCTTCCGTTTGCGCATTGACGACAAAAATAAAAAAATTTTAGGTGAATGTATGGGAAAATTTTTTTTTTTTTTCACCACCGCCAAAAGATGAGTCCTGGGCCCTTATGATTTATATATGTAAGTGAATCTAAGGTGGCAAAGAGCTGCAAAAATCAGAAAATTATCATAGCGTATCAAAGTCGAAAACTAATTTTTTATGACCCGCCCTAATGTATAGTATAGGGTTTTCTGGTCAATATTCAGATTGAAGTTTGTGCGAGTATTGTATTTGGAATTTGTATTTGGTGGTGCGTCCGCTTTTGGGGTTCAACCTGGAAAGTAGGTTTCTAGCAGTGTGGCTAAAGATTCCACACTTGTATTGATCCAATGGTTATTGATACATGGTTATTTGAGATAGCTTAGAGTTGTGGTTGATTGGGATAGAATTTTCATGGAAATCCTTCTGCTTAAGAACGCTTATTAAGCAGAAGGAGTTCCATGAGGCTTCTAACTCAAAGTTCCGCTTGAGTTGTGGAGCTGAATCCGAAGCTTAGCTCCCCATGAGCAGCCTCTATGGGAGCTAGACTTTCCTTATTTACCATATTATTATTATATTATTTACCAGCGCCTGGTTCGTCGGTCCTTCCATCTCTTCCACCTTCGCCACACGCAAGTCCATCGTTGGAAGGTATGGGTTACACCTCTGTAATATGGTAAGCATCTCGCTTGGCTCCTTTATAGAGACCGGGATCCAGATCCTTGCTCTGGGCCTACAAGGGACGTCTCGTCAACTCAACGCAACAAGCATGGCGCCCTCATTGACCTCCTTCAGCTCATCTACCGCCGTCCTGTACATCTATGTGGATTTCTCGAAGAATCGAAAAAAAACACAAATTTTTTTTTTATTGAAAGACAAATAATAAAATTGTTAAATGTTTATTCATAAATAAGTTACTTATAACTAAATATCAGCTTTCATAAATTAAATTAGGCTGAGAATTGCCAATGGACAAACTTGGAAACGGCAGATTGATCGATCTTCGCTCACAAAACGCACTAAAAAATGTGCGAGCCTGAGTGCCGAGCTTTTTCAACTCATACTAATCGGTTTAACCTATTATATAGGAAAGCATTGAAAAAATAAAAAAAACTCGGTTCAGTTTCTACAACTTCACATCAACGATATCTAGGCGATGGACATTTATCGATTTGGAAAGGATTGGTAGCACAGCAAAACATATCTGAAATATTTATTTTTTTTATATCGATGTACGACATTGTTTTAATCCATCTATTAATATATAATATTACAGTAAAAATATTGAAAATAAAAAAATTTTATTTTTTCGTACATAAATAATTTTTAGTGAAAATGTTCGATATTTTTTGGTACATTTCGGTATATTTGGTACAAAAGGTTACATAAAAGTATTTTTTTTGTATATAAGTATTTATTAGTATTATCAAGTAGGAGGCAATCACAATGAATATCTAATCGCCAAAAACCGGGACGCATGTTGTAATGCATGACAACATACATATGTATACATTGGCGAATATTCATTGCTTTTTCAATTAACGTTGCCCTAATCGATATCGGTACATTTTATCGTTATCGGTGCGGTCACTCTGGTACTGGCCACATTATTTTATTTCCTTCTTTTTCTATCCGTTTCCGGCGAGGTACATACGTATGAACTTTTACGCCACGTTTTTTCATTTTATTTTAATTTTATGGTCTCCTTACGGTTTTATTTCAGATTTATCGCAAGCGGTGATCTAAGTTTAAAATGGTAAGAGCTAAAATTGATTTATTTATATATAAGCAACGATTAGAGTGAATTACGCTATAAATATTTAAATAAAAAAAATCTTTTAGGGTTTCGTTAAGGTAGTCAAGAACAAGCAGTACTTCAAGCGCTACCAGGTTAAGTTCCGCAGGCGTCGCGAGGGTAAAACCGACTACTATGCCAGGAAGCGCTTGACTTTCCAAGACAAGAACAAGTACAACACGCCGAAGTACCGTCTTATCGTGCGCCTGTCGAACAAGGATATAACTGTTCAGATCGCATATGCACGTATTGAGGGAGACCGCGTCGTCTGCGCAGCTTATTCTCATGAGCTACCCAAATACGGTATTCAGGTAAGATAGACTGCATTAAAAATTGATTGTGACACTAAACTGTTCGTTAAAGGTCGGCCTGACTAACTATGCTGCAGCGTATTGCACTGGTCTGCTAGTAGCTCGTCGCGTGCTTAACAAGTTGGGCTTGGACTCACTGTACGCAGGATGCACTGAGGTTACTGGCGAAGAGTTTAATGTGGAACCTGTCGATGATGGTCCAGGAGCATTCCGTTGCTTCTTGGATGTCGGTTTGGCTCGCACTACAACCGGAGCTCGTGTGTTCGGTGCCATGAAAGGTGCAGTTGATGGTGGATTGAATATTCCACATTCTGTTAAACGCTTTCCTGGTTACTCGGCTGAAACCAAGAGCTTTAATGCAGATGTGCACCGAGCTCACATCTTTGGGCAGCATGTGGCAGACTACATGCGTACTCTAGAAGAGGAGGATGAAGAAAGCTTCAAGCGCCAATTTAGCCGTTACATAAGGCTGGGAATTCGTGCCGACGATGTAAGTAAACATAAATTTCTTTTAAGACGTCCATTTTTTAAATTGCTGCTGCATTTTGCCCCCTCAATGCTGGCTGTGCCAAAGATGGACCACATAAAGCGAGTGACCTGTGTTCGAAGTTTTGTCTCTTAATAGATAAAATTTCCTGTTAGGGTCGCACAATTGTTTTTTTCTGGCTTTAAGTATAAATAAAAATCTTTTCAATTTCAGCTTGAAGATATCTATAAAAAAGCCCACCAGGCCATTCGTAACGACCCCACCCATAAGGTCACCGCTAAGAAGGCTGCCGGTGTTACGAAGAAGAGGTGGAATGCTAAGAAACTCACAAATGAGCAGCGCAAGACCAAGATTGCCGCTCACAAGGCGGCGTATGTGGCAAAGCTTCAGTCTGAAACTGAGGCTTAACAATTTTTTTCATCCGTTTATGTATAGCGTGAAGAAAAATAAACAGTTCTAATGACAAATGCCAAATATTTATTTCAAGGTAGATTTATCAATGAATGAAGTAATCACTAGATTTATTAGATATCTGCTTCATCGTTAACACTTATCCGGCATTCTTTGCAATAAAGGCAGTGAGTTAATGAGCACGAGTTATGGTAAATATGGCCACATTTAAATCCCACTATAAAATTCTGCGCAGCATTTTTTGTGAGTACTGAACTTTGGCACTTCGGACATGATTGACCATAGGTTACCTGGAAGCCACGCCGTTGGGCAATAACAATGTCAGCACTATAGTCGAAGTAATCCTCAAGTTGTATAAGGTGGGCGGCAGATAGCAACTCTTTTTGTAAATTGTAATGACGAAGAAATTTTACGACTGATTCTCGTAATTTAGGAATTTCCTGTCCACATTTAATTTTTCTGACCACGATTTCGGGGTTTACGTAATCTAAAATATATTGTTTTATAATTCATTGGGGAATTAAAAATAATTTTAATATCAAACCTATAATACCGTCCAACAGTGTTGTTACTATTTCCGGATTTTTTATTGATTCATCTATGAGGAAGCTCCACAGGTCGTTGTCCTTATGATCTTTGCAGAACTCTATAGCCGCTTAAATATTGTTCATCTATAAATTTCAAAAAATTATATTAAAAAAGACACGATTTGGTTGTGGCTGTATTTCTCTTACATTGTGAATTATAATGCTCAGAGCTTCCTCGGCTTCACCCATACAATCTAAGAGGTAGACCCTTTCTTCATTAAAATGTTCCTTATTACAAATGGCCAGAGCTCTCTGTATTACATATTTGTTGGATCGTCGCAAAAAGGGTAAAAGTTTGTCACGATTATACTTGGCATATAGGGAAACTAACTTATGTTGAAATACATTATTAGCATCAATTTTTAGTAAAGAATCCAAATACTGAAAAAAGTCCAGCGATTAGTGGTTTTTATAGACAGAAAACTCATACAACAAACCCAGTAGAGATACTCTTGATTTCCTTCTAGCTGATGGACAACGACATTTGGTTGAATCTTATTTTTATCTAGAAGTATTTTAAATGCCTGCTCACGATCCAATTCAATAAGTGGAACGATTAGTTTTGATATTACGTTGTAAAGTTCATGAGAACGAATAAGGTCAAAGACGTCTTTTTTTTTCAATCTGAAAAAAAACAAAAAAATTTAATCCCATTTGTTGCGAAATTTCCTTTTTCAATTGAAGGTTTGCTTATCATTTAGTCCCCTAAGAATCGCATCCCAGTCAGAATTTGGCCTTCAAGTTTTCTTTACCTTTGTCTTTTTCTAAACGAGCCAAAATATACCGTTTTTCAGATGTTATATCGTCTTAATCCAACATGGCTTTTATTGATACTTTTAGAACTAAGATACGAAGATCTTCAGAAGTGCATAGAAAGAATTGCAAATTATGTGAACCTTATAGAAAAGTTAAGCAAAATAAAAACTCAAAATGAGTTTTATATACATATGCAATATTTTCAGGCAAAGGTAATGTATTTGTGACCCAATAGCAATGGCAAATAGTCTATAATTGAAAAAGAAAAACCAATTCTAAAGCTGTTGGCATGTGTTATTACCAATAAGGTAAAAAAATTGTTACTTACTTTATATAAATTGGCATGGCTCTCTCGTAGTCCCCCTCGTAGGTGTAGAGTAGCGCAAGCGATTCCAGGAGTTCATTATCAGTTGCGTCCTTAAATTTTGCTTTGACAGCGTCGATAACCCTTTGATTATTATACAATCGTGATGGCCATGTTTTTATAAGATTAAGAAAACCTTGTACATCCAACTCTAAAAATTCAAACAGAACCATTTCATATACATGTGGACCGAGTTCGCAACTTTCGGATGTGGGGAGGTACGCGCTAATAGGCCGCAGCTGCTGATCTCCTGTAAATTTGAATACAGCATCTTCCCACAAAGATTTATTGTTGCCAAGCCTGAGCTGACATTGTTTTGCAGCAGTTTCATATTCCTTCCGGGTCAACAAGTAGTTGATATAAAGTCTGTAGTACTTTCCAAATTTACTTTAATAAAATTAGACAGTAATTCAGATCTTACTTGGCAATAGCTAAAATCGGCATGCTTCCTCCATGTTTTGTGACCACCTCAATTGCATCTTCATATTTGCTTCAAATCATTTCAATGTAAAAATATATGGAATAAACAACAAGAATGGAAAGCTAACTTCGGGCGGAGCCGAAGTTGAAGCTACCCTTGCAGTTAGTAGCATCTCATATTATTCGATCATATATAGTCCTGATGTAAATTATAATATTTAATCCTTTTTCTAAAAAGAACAGGTTGTAAAAAGCCCCAAGCATGTTTAAAAATAACAAGGTTGTGTCATTTGAACACTTCGCTGCGTTGCACACGTTTGTTATTAGAAGAGATTTTATGATACCCAGAGTTCCTTACTTTCTTAGCACCTTACATTTTTTTAGGTTTAATAGATATAAATTGACCTTTTTGGATCTTGCGAAAATATTATATTTTTGGTCTAGAGGATACGTGGCACAAAATACTATAAACGTGACCAGCGTGGTTACTATAGAAGTCTACGTAAAAAATCACAGAGAATACACAATCTGTAAATATGAAATCGCATGTCAATAAATTGAAAATAATTGACCCGATCGTTCCTATGGAAACTACATACATATAGCTGTACTCATTAAAAAAGCAGTGCAACAGAATCGAAAATATATTTGATTTGTTAAAATTTTTGAATTTTTCCCTGGCTTTTTCGATTTTATTTTAGTAAAATATAGTTAAGAGATTGAAAAAACCCAAAAACCAGAATTACGCCGATTTGATCTTTTATTCATATTTTTGCAGCAATTCAAGAACTTTGGGTTTTCACCTTTTTTTTTTTTTCTTTTCTTCTTTGAAAAGTGCCGAAATTTTTTTTAATTTTGTGAAAAGTAAATTTAATTATACTCATTACAACATTAAACTATTTCTATTGGAAAAATTTTATTGGAGTTATAAAAGCGGCTCTAAAATGGGGGATCAGTTCTGTGACTATTCTCCGGCATTTTTTAAATGATAATTTTAATGCTCGAAGTCCAAGAATGGTGCCTTTACATGGTAAGAGGCATATCAAACCACTATTCAAATGACGTAATAACTGTTGACAGAGCAGACTTAAGCACAGTAGGTACAATCTTAGTAAGATTGGTTTTATTACGCATTGCGGTTTGAGGCCCATACATATGACCGTTGGGATATAAAAAACAAACGTCATCCTGCCCTGTTCTTAGGAGGATATGCCGCCAAAATGGATATTTCCGCAAGACAATGATCCCTAACACACATGAAAACTGATCATGGCATGGTTTATCCAAGACGAGAAGACCTAGAATATGTCATGGCCAGCACAATCCCAGTATTTAAATCAGATTGAAAACTTTTAGGGGACATCAAGGGTAATGTTTTAAAGAACTTTTCAACCTCTAAGCCGCAGTTGAGTTAAGTTTTGTAGGAAGCATATGGCGATATTACCCTCAAACGTTGCCAGGACTTTGTAGACTCCATGCTACTATGTTGTGATGCTGTAATACCCTACGATAGCTATACAACAAAATATAATTTCAACTGTTATTTTAGTGAATAGCCAAAAGTTCGTGAATTGGTGCAAATATATGAATAAAAACAAAAAAAATGACTGAAGCTAATAACGTTTTTGGGTTTTCTCAATCTCTATTTTCAATTTATTAGAGCAATTTTGAAAAGTTCAGGAAAACACTTTGAAAATTATAATAAAACAGTTATATATTTTAGATTCGGTTGCACTGATCTTTTAATGAACACAGGTGTATATGATATCTACTATATACTTGAACGATCTAAAAAATGATCAAATCTGCCTGCAGGCGGATATGCTTTGTTTTTATTCATGGTAGTCCTGATAAAGAATTATGGGGACGAAGATGATTCCTTAAATGCATTAAAAATTTCTGAACAAAATAAGTTTAAGGTAAAAAATTGTAAGTAAAAAATTATAGTACAAAAGCTTAAATGAAAAAAAAAATTTTCTTTAAAAAATTATTATTAAAAATATATAAAAAGAAAAAAATAAATAAATAACAAAAAAATGTCTAACGGGTTCTAAATTATAGTGTTACCGTTTAAAAATCCAGGTCGCAGTGTTAAATGTGACCACGCATGAATAGAAAAGAAAACGAAAAAAATACATATATACACATTTATGTATTTTTTTGCATGAAAACTGGTCATATTGTCTCTTTCAATCCATTATGAAAATTAGAAATTTCATATTTTAAAATGCGTCGTTTAAAGAGCGTTGTAACTTTTATTGTGGTAATAGCTGCGTTTTCGTTTGGTAGCTTCATCACAAAGATACTCATTTTGGTGGAGAAATGCCCGGCCGAGCACAGCGGCCTCCATGTTGCGACGCATGCAGACAACTTTCTTTTGGTACTCGTTCTTAGCAGTCCCCGCAACATGGAACAACGGAATGCAATCCGCGGCACTTGGCTTCGACTTTCTCAACGGCATATTTTCCATTCCTACTATCCTGAAGAATTACTATATCTTCCTAACTATGGACCCAATGGTCATTTGGAGATAGAGTTGGTTGAGCATCAGGAAATTCGTCTGAAAGAGTATATAAACTGGAAAAAAAGCAGTAAAAACTTTCATTCTCCTAAAAGGTCACGCAAAATTAAAGTGAAACATATGTTCGCTATCGGCACTATGCAGCTGGGCAAAGCAATACAGGACAGCTTATATAGAGAACAAGGAAAACATAACGATCTATTGTTACTTCCTAACCACTACGACACATACTACAATCTAACTGAAAAGATTCTCCAAGCTATGAATGTTCTTACACAAACTTTTGAATTTTCCTATCTCATCAAAGTTGACGATGATACTTATGTAAAGCTGGATACTCTAATAAATGAACTAATTTCTTATGACAACAAATTACTCCATAAAGAGCCAGAGTATGGGACTAACCCTCTACCACAACTCTATTGGGGCTACTTCAATGGTCGAGCAACAATTAAGCTTCATGGTCAATGGAAGGAGTACAATTATTATTTAAGCAAAAACTACTTGCCATATGCTCTTGGAGGTGGATACGTTCTATCCCGCAAACTATGTGAATACATTTCTAACAATTCTCAAATTCTATCTTTGTACGCATCAGAGGATGTCTCTGTCGGGACATGGTTGGCTCCGTTGCGCAATGTTTATAGATGGCACGACCCCCGGTTTGACACTGCTTTTTTGCCACGAAAATGCAAATCCTATCACATAGTCTTGCACAAACGTAGCATGGAAATGATGGCTCAAATTTTTGATGGTAAGCTATGCAGTGGAACTGGTCACAGCTCGGTTCTTGAATACTACTATGACTGGACAAAAACTGCTGACAAATGTTGCGACAATTTAGTACCATAGAGCATGAAAATAAAATTTCCTTGAAAGAAAATTATAATGGAAATCGCTGCATACCTGTGTTTAATCAACCATTCAACGCGATCATCTGTTTCGATAAGACTAGCCACCACAATGTCCTTGGGGGCCACGATGTAATACCGATTCTCCTCTATTATGCAGCCCAAGCTGTAGTCATTAACGGTGTAATCTTCATACCCGCGCAAGTTTAGACTATCTGTGCATATTTCTTCGCTGCTGTTCATTTTATATTCAATGACACATAATACTGGACTCAGTGCCTTAAGTGAGACACTTTTCTCCTTAATATATCCAAGTACCACTAGTTGACTAGATGTCAATGGGGCAAGTCCACATACATAAAAACTAGTTTGAAATGTGGAGACTGCAAAGAATAATTTTTTAAAATAATAAAACCGAAAATTTAAATTATTTTTAATTCAAATTTTACTCACTTGGATCAACTACATAGTCTGGTAAATTTCTGGATGAAGCTTCGATTGTATTTCGTTTTCGAATTATGCAAATTCTAATGGTATCCACCCAGCCAATAAGAAGCTTGTTGTCGTTTTGCCATCGCAAGTGACAGTTAAAATTTTCAAGGCGAGTCTGTGACGGAACTTCCCATTTTATCAGACCAAGAGAACATTTTTCATTCAAATCGTAGACATGAACACCCAAATGACTTGCCCATGCAACCATGTGTAAATGCCAACAAATTGACAATACACTACCCTCAACAATACATAGCTCTTTAGGCATAAATTTGTTAAAAATGTTTCTTTTGTATAAGACTAGTTTTTCGTCACCTGAAAATATGTAAAATTACTGTATAATTCGCATAAATGTCTGGATAATTTGGCAACATTTTGAAGAGTTTAACAGACTTGTTCAAAAACAGAATATTTAGATAAGCACATTACACAGGCAGACAATTTGAATGAGATGAAGTAAAGCAAAACCTCAACAAAATGAATTAAAAACAATTTTTAAAAAATTACGCACCGACAATAAATTGATCAATACAAGACTTGGAATTGGGATCCACGGCCACCACTTTGATGCATTTTTGAAAATCAAGTTTCTGGTGTTCTGGTATTTGGTTGAACAATCCAGTAATGTTTACCTGTGATGTGGGAAATAATTTACAATACAGTTAAAATAAACATTTTACTCACTTTTCCGTCGTCTGAGCATGTGGCCACATACTCGCCCTTCGGGTCTACATCAACTGTGTTGACTGCCACTTGGTGGGTATGTCGTCCGCTTTTGCTCAATTGTGAATCGACTGAATTTCCTTGGTGATCCAGCAAGTATACGCGACCACGAAAAGTTCCAAGTATAAGAAACTAATATAATAGGTAAGCGAGAACACTTATTGAGAAAGCGAGCGAACTGGCAAAACATCCTTACCTTTGGGTGAACTGCAGTGCATGTAACAGCATCGGCGTTAAGTATAGTTTTCAAATCGTTGTTTAGACGTTGATACTTAAACTTTGGTTCATTTTCATTTTCTCCCTGTTTACAATCCGTTTTGGAGTTCTAGAGAAACGCACAATTACAAATTACAAAACGAAACAATCCGTAAGTTTTTAACTTACGCAACAAGAACACTTGTCAGACATTTTGAAAATAGGTTTCTTTTGATTGTAACAAAGCCCCAAATTTTTTTATCATATGTTTTTACCATACAGTATACAACACAGCTGATGGCACTGCCATCTTAAAATTTTAAAAATCTTAAGATGAAAAATACGTGAAGCAGTAAATATAGAACCGAAATACTATCGATATTAAAAAAGAAAATACCAGAAATGTACATGGGGATGCCAACCTGCACCAATTAACGTTTTTTAGCTAAAAGATTACACATTGTATGCTTTCTTCCTGTTGGCTACTGTCACTGAGCGCGCAAGTTTAATTTTACTAAATTAAACTAATTTTTAAATTATGAAGGGGAAAATGGAAAAAAGCCCACCACAGCCGACTAGGTGAGTTTGATGAAATGGAAATCATCAAACTTATTAAGTTGCTTGAAACTTGATCAGCAATATGGGCCTTAGTACACAAGAAACATTTCCATTTCATATGAAAAATATGGGACAATATTACGATATTTTACCTAATAATTGTCATGATTTAAACTGCTAAAATGTAACATTCTGAATCAATTTGTAACAAATTCAAATCAATTTGTAAATAAGCACAGATAATTACATACATACATTTCCATGTAGGACATGGAAAGAATAAACTGTCAACATGGAAAGAATAACTCGTCAAGAATTTTTTTTAAGAGTACTAGGGTGTTAAAAAAAAACAAAATCCATAATCTCTATAAAATACATATAAAATAATCTATATAAAATATTAAATTAAAAGATTGTATATAAAATAATCTTTAATAACACAGGCCGACACCAAAAAATCTCGACTCATAATTTCCCCTGCTCCAAAACCGTTAGGCTCTCCTGAACCGAAGTTTTCGCGTTAAGTTAAGAGAAGAAGTTAATCAAATTTTACCATATATTGAATTATGTAGGCCATATCCATCATTGTTGTTAGTACATATCGTTTGTTGTAACCCATTTGCAACAATTTCAATACACGGAAACACGATATTCATCCGCATTGAACTGCTTGAGCCTGCAGTTTATGACCCGGACTAAATAGCAACGAGACCACGCCAAAAATAATGATTTCTTGTAGCCGCAACATTTATATGCATAAAAACACACTTCCTTTTTCGCAGTGGCACAATATAAATAAAAGACATTAATATATAGGTGTGGCATTTTTATGGGGCATTTGTAATAAAATTTCAACCACATGACCTACAATCAAAAACCATGAAATGTTGTTACAGGCTCTCTTACAGGGCTCTTTTAAATTTATTTAACTTCAAGTTTATTGTTTTATATTTGTTCATAGTGAATACTAAAATGTTGAAGTTCAATGTCAAACAGGTACAAAAGTTTTCCTATAAACATTTCAATTTCGCAGGTTCATTAATTTTGATTTGTTCAACAGCAAAAGCATCCAGAGCTGCATATTCCATTGTATTGGATTCTATATGGAAAAAAAATTTTCCACCTTTATAATTATATCAAATAAACAAAGCTCTTGACGAGGACGAAGCCGCATCCAATCCGGCAAGTGTCTTTGTTCTTTAAACCCATTCATGGCCTTGCAGAGGTTAGTGTAGTTTTGGTCAAAAGCGTGCAACACAGTGAAGGAGACATCTCCGACCCTATAAAGAATATATATTATTGATCAGGATCACCTCCTGAGTCGATATGAGCATGTCCGTCTGCCTGTCAATTTCTACGCACACAAGTCCATCAGTTTTAAAGCCATCGATTTGAAACTTTGTACACTTCCTTCTTTTATTTGCAGGCAGTGTATATGTATTTATGAACGGCTCGACTATTTCTTATAGCTTCCATATAACTGATTGATCGGAAATGCTATAACTTTGATATATTTATCTACAATATGGCCGACTTACCATATAGCTTCCTCGATTGGAAATGGCGTAAGTTTGCTATTTTTTAAGATACTTGGCTGTTTCCAACATATGTATGTACATATTTGGTATACAAATTTTTTTTTGGTGAAATTCTTATAAGGATCGGCCAACTATATACGATCCGATATATATATTTAATATAAGTTGCTACCTAACTGCAAGGGTAAATCAACTTCGCATTCGCCCAAAGTTAGCATTTTTTTCTTGTTTGTGTGCCATTTTGTATACCTATATTGAATTTTTTTTGTTACCAAAATTGATACTAGATATTTTGGGTGAAGCATGCGGTTTCGTCACTGGTATTTCACTTCGTCAAGAGGTTTTTTTAATTGATATTAGTTGTATTTTCTTGTATACGTAGATCGGCATAGACGTCTCAATTAAATGGGTAGCGACACATATAGGACTATGTTTTGCCTTTTCCCAGATATAAGCGATATATCAAAGTTGCGTCATCTCAACAGCTTTCCATTGATCCTTTGGTCGTAATGAAATTAAAAAGACTGTCGTCACTCGGGTGGGAGTTGCCTTTAACATGCGCCGGCGATGGGGCGACCCGCCTCTAGTACACAAGCCAAAAGTGTATATGCGTGTATATATATATGTATGTTGTCCAGCGAGAACGATCCTAACGCGGGCTCGTCTGATCATCTCGCCTCACCATGAGGCATACTTGCGCACTCGCTCTAAATCCCGCACTTGAGACTGTCGGACTTACCCACAGGGGGTCCTTCAGCCTATACTCCTAATTCCTCCAAGGAATCTTTCCCACTTGAATGTCAGACTTACCCACGGGGGTCTTTCACTCAACTCTTTCAGCTTCCCTAGAAGACTCGGTCCCGATTTGCTCCACAGGCCCTCCTTATATAGTGCCTGAGGCGCCCGTTACTCCTTGCAACTCTCGCTTCCTGTCGTTAATCCTTTGCTCCTCCGTTTCTCGCCGTTAACTTTCTCCAATCTCGCTGCCTTTATATCGGCGGGCTTTCTTTCAACAACAAACTGCTTGTACCGGCGGTGGGTGCTGCCGATCCATTTCAGCACCGTTTTTGAGTCCGTCCATAACACCGTCTTACTGATGTCCACACTGTGTTCGTCCATGACAGTGTTCATCACTCTAGTTCTAAGGACCTATGCCTGCAGCTCCAGCCGTGAGATCGACATCGTTCTCATCGGCGCACACTTCGTCTTTGCGCACACGAAGCAAACCAACACGTTGCCATTCTCGTACGTGGCCCTCCAATAGGCCACCGCCGCGAATGTAGATTGACTTGCATCCACGAACAAGTTCAACTCGATGGTCCGAACTGCTCCACGCCCAA
Organism: Drosophila pandora; assembly: GCA_021223865.1. NCBI lineage: Eukaryota > Metazoa > Arthropoda > Insecta > Diptera > Drosophilidae > Drosophila > Drosophila pandora. The sequence goes on along the minus strand of JAJJHT010016026.1, from coordinate 300,420 downwards.
AATAGTGGCGCCAGGCAGCAAAGGCTCTTCCTATCTCCTCCGGCAGTGTTTCGTCCCACTGGATCTTCTGCCTCCAGATCCCCCGCAGCAACAGCTTCGCTGTAATCATCAGGCAGCACAGGAACCCCAGTGGATCGAACGTTAACATCAGCAGGCTCAAATACTCCCTCTTGGTAGGGACTCGATCTCCACTTAGAACGCTTTTTGTCACTCGATGATACTCCACGTTGAATCTGAAGTCATCCGTTTCTACCTGCCAACGCATTCCAAGGATCTTCTGCTCAGCCTCACCCCATCCGACGCCCTTGACTTGTCCAGGTGGTTCCAACGCCGCTTCCACGATGGGTGAGCTGGATGAAAACTGACATAATCCGAATCCAGCCTCCGCATGTATCTCCTTCACTCGGGCAGATACCTCAATAGCTTCGCTCTCCGTAGCGAAACTTTCAACGTAGTCATAGACGCAATGGTGGTCGATGATGGCCTTGACTGCCCTCGGATCTGAATCGCGAAACTTTAGGGCATTCGTCGTATTCACGTAATGCGCAGTGCTCGGTGAGCAAGCTGCTCCAAACGTCACTACGTTCGTCACGTCGTCCTTCCAGAGCAATCCCGTCTGGTAGCGACGCCGCACTTTCACCGTGGTGTATTTAAGGATCCTTTGGGCCCGCGCGTCGTCGCTGGCTGCGACCGGTGGCGCGAGCTTCACACCAAAGCTTTCCATCTCGAAGTAGTCCTCTACCATCTTTTCCATCGTATCGTCCATTGACACCGCTAGAAGGCACGACCTCGGTGACGGCCTAGTCGATTGTTCACTTACTGGCCCAAACACAACCCATCCTAATTCGGTTGCGGCCGTGTACGGTCCCTCTCTGGCAAACCGTCTCGTTCTCAAGGGCAATCCTAAAAGCCCATGGTCCAATCCAATAAGCAGCTTTGGCACTGCATTTTCATAGGGCTTCATTGGTAATCGAGCGTCCTTGTTCACGATCCTAACATCTCTTCTGTGCAGGCTCTGCATTGGCAAACTCAAATTCGAAATGGCATACACGTTTCTCAGCACATGTCGGGAGGACTTGCCTGCTCCAATATTCAGCTGACGACGTACTCCATGTACGCCTAGCTCTGCAACCACCTCGTTGTCGACCATCGTCACCGAAGAACCTTCATCCAAGAGGGCGTAAGTATCCACCTGCTTCCCACCTCCGTAGAGCGTCACCGGCAATACACGGAACAGTAGTCGTTCTCGGTCCTCGTCGACACAGCTCAAATTCCTTTCCGGCGTCGCAGGAGCATCAACGGATGACGCTGCTCCTTCATTTAATCGGACGCCTTCCCTCAGTCCGACTGCCTGTCGGACCCAGTTGTAGCTTCTCCAAGACGGTTGTTGGGACACTCCCAGGTCGCTAGAGCCTTCCACGTAAATCAAGCCGACTTTTATGAACGAAACGCTGAAATCTTTATTTAAATGTTAAGAAAATTATAAAATAGAAGCTTTTCTTGCCTATGTACACTTGTGGTTTGCCGCTCTTTACATTTACTAATGGCATTTGAAACTTTTCTTACACTATTTTCCTATTTAGTGTTGGGCATGACTGCATTCAACTTAAATTATACAACACCGACTTAATCGACAAATTCAAATTGGGCCGTTACTTCGTGGCTGCATCGTACGCCTCGTAACATTCCCCACCTCGTAATTCTTCTGAGTGTCCACGCCGAGAATTACCATCTCTCACGATGTCCAATTTGGCCAACTTTACTGCAGGTCGAGTAACGAGTCCATCAGGAGTACGTACTACAGCACTCCGGACTTGGCCATCCTTAGCACAATTAACATCCATAATGACTCCTTTTGGCCAAGTGTTCCGCTTGCTCGTCTCATCCACGATAAAAACTAGATCACCTTCTGTAAGCGGAGTTGGGTTCGGATGAAACCATTTCGTCCTTCTTGTTAACGTGGGTAAATATTCTCGAATCCATCTTTTCCAGAAGCGATCCGCCAATTGCCCTGCGATTCGAAACTGCTTTGCTAACCCATGTCCAGTGACTTCCATCGTTCCACATTCACGCAGACCGCTTGAGTTTCCAACTAAGAAATGATTCGGCGTCAAGGCTTCGGAGTTTTCAGATTCCAAGGGAATATATGTCAACGGTATATATGTGAATTCAACGTGTTTTCAACATCCGCAAATGCCCCGCGTAGTACTTACTCTCTCAGAACGACGTTAGACAGAATCTCCGACAACATTGACTTAGTTGAACGCACCATGCGTTCCCAAGCGCCGCCCATGTGGGGTGATCCAGGTGGAATAAATGCAAAGGTCATTTGCGGGTACTTACTTTCCACATCCAAAGTCGATATGCGCTCGATCTCCTTTGCCAATACTCTGCTAGCGCCGCGAAAATTTGTTCTATTATCTGATAGCATTCTAATAGGTATCCCTCGCCGCGCAGTAAATAGTTTCAGAGCCAGTAGAAATGAATCCGTAGACAGAGAAGGGACCAATTCCAGATGTACTGCACGAACTGTCATACACGTGAATAATACTCCCCATCTTTTCTCTCGTCGTCTTCCAACAGCGACTTCTATTGGTCCGAAGTAATCGACTCCAGTGTACGTAAAGGGCAGTGGTTGTGCTCGTCTGATGGAACAACTTACACATTTTTTTACAGTTTCCTTGACGAGTGCTCTCAGGCCTGGTATCCAAAAACGTTGCCTAACTTCGTTTAAGACTATTTCTCCATGCAGATGGTGAAACTTGCGATGATAATATTTGACTATTAGATACGTGATGATACTTGGTGATGACGTGGAAGTAAAATCGGTCGCTTCACGTCTACTTCTACATTGTCGATAGCTTCGATTCGACCTTGCATCCGAATCACTCTTGACTCGTCAAGATACGGCGAACATTTGAATATGCTGCTTTTCCGGTTTGAGACACGACCATCTTTCTTTAAACAGCGAATTTCACCTATAAACGTTTCCTCTTGGAAAGCTCGATTGGAGGCCGTGTCCATCTCAACATTTCGTTTAAATTCGAGTATTCTTTTCAATTCAGGTCCAGGCTGTCGAACTTGAATATATCGTATGAAATCCAGCACTCGCCTTTGGGCTCCGCGTAGACGTTCCAGCCTACTGAAGCGTAACGGATTTGGCATAATAGAGACAAAATGGCTGCCATTAATTCCATTCTTGGCACCGATATGGGTTTCAAAGGGGCGACTCTGTTCTTCGACGCGACAAGGGAGCATCTGATTTCGCCGCCGCGTTCAACCCGCAAGTATGCTACAGCAGCATAGGCATCCAAGCTCGCGTCAACAAATATATGCAGTTGGACATTTTCAGCAGCCTTTGAGCCATACATGTATCGTGGGATACACAAATTACTCAGCTTGGACAACGACGATTGCCAAGCCCGCCAGTCATTCTCATCCGAATCTTTAATTGTGTCATCCCAGCTCACACCGGATCTCCAAATGTTCTGAAGGATTATTTTGGCACGAATGTAAAAGAATCCGAGTAGTCCGAGGGGGTCGAAAATTGACATTACTACTTCTGCAGCAACGCAGGTCGAATTACGAATGTTAGCATGTCTGACGGGAAGCCACCACATGCCCAGAACTTTCTCCTGAAGTTCTTGTTCTGAACCCAGGTATTTCGGGGACGCTGCTGGGATACTGTTGAGAGATTGAAGGACGCTCTTGGAATTTGATAACCAATTTCTCATTTCAAATCGTCGACAAACGTATTCTGAGAAATTGTCCTTATAGCATCTGGACAATTGTCACCGAATTGCTCTGCATTTTTCTTCAGTATAAAATTGGCCAGGGATGGGGAACAGGAAGCGCCAAAGGTCATCACTTGCATTACAAAGGTATCCGGAGGGCGATCGTTCTCTCCATTTCGCCATAAGAACTTCTGTACGGACTGGTCGGAGGCACGAACTTTAATTTGGTGAAACATTTCTCAAATATCTCCTGTTACAGCGACAGGGCGTTCTCTGAATCGCAACAGTACTCCTGGCAGGGACACCAACAAATCCGGTCCTTTCATGAGGGTATCATTCAGCGATATTCCATTCTCTTGTGCAGCCGCGTCCCAGACTATACGTTTCTTTTTCTTGTACCAAGAACACCGGCTAGTGGCTAACTCACCCCTTTGCAGTTTTCGAATGTAACCCTTTTCGGCGTATTTTTGCATGGTTTCGATCAGGAAATTGCTTAGATCTGGGTCCTTGATCATTTTTGATTCGAGACACTTAAGACGTTTAAGAGCCATAGGGTAGGAATCAGGCAAGTTTACATTCTCATATCTCCACAACAGACCGGTCTCCCAACGACGTTCATTGGCAATGTATTTTGTAGTGTCGTTCATAATTTTCAGCGACCGCTCGTCTTCCTTGGATCTCAGTGGTTTTAGAGGAACGCTTACGCCGATTGAGTCCAACGAAAAGTATGCCTTTACCGCTTCATCAAGGGATCGAGTACCACCTGAACACTGGCAAATATGCAGTACTCGTGGAGGAATGATCTCGTCCAGTCCATATCGCCCTTAGACAGACCATCCCAGTTTGCATCGCACAGCAACAAGTTCATCATTTTCGGCTTCTCGAACCTCTAGTGGTACGCAAATCTTTATATGGTCCAGTCCAATGATCATTTGAGCTTTGACACCTATATAAGTTGACACAGGAACCGATTTAAGGTGTTGATGGTTGTTGAGCATTTGGTCGTCTATACTTTGCACTGGCAGGTCCAGATTGCCCACAGTGCGCACACCTTTTAGCACATACCTTAAGTGCGGGTGATCACCGGAGGAAACACTGGTACAGACAACCTTTGATTTGGTTTCAGTCTGTGTCAAATCACCGGTCCATTTCAAACAGAGCTGCTCTTCAGGTCCGTCCAAGCCTAACTCATCAGGTAATTGTCGCTCCATCAGAGTACAGGAGGATCCTTCGTCCAGGAGAGCAAAAATATTCACTCTTTTAGTTTTACTATACAAGGTTATGGGTATATAACGGAAAAGTACCCGTTTTGTCGATCTGCCATGAAAGAACAGTGCCGACTCTTTTGTTTCTTCCTTTTTGAGTTCCTCCGAATCGACGTCGAACTTTATCGTAGGGCAGAAGTGCAGAAGCTCATTGTGCAGTAATTTACATCCATCAAAATTACACGGCTTCTTCACTCTGCAGTTTCGAGCAGTATGGTTTCCAAAACAGCAGAAACATAGTCGTTTAGCCTTAATGACTTCAAGTCTAGTCCTGATTGTCATACTCAAAAATCCTTCACATTCAGACAGATCGTGCTCGCCGTCACATACCGGGCACAATGATTTTGTTGGATCTTCAATTTTCTGCTTGTCCTTGCTCGAACCTTCCGCTATATTGTGCACTAGCAAGCGCTCCTTAATATGTCTGCTTCCTTTATCTTTTTCCGTTGTTTGGTAATCGTACGGCGTCACCATTGTAGCACACATTGCTACGCCAAAGAGCCAATTGTCGAAGGTAACTAGATTGCCCCCACCTGCTGCTAAACGATGTCTGCCCCAATCCAGCTTTAGATCACTGGACAGCTTAGCAACCAGTTCACTCAATAGGGTAGAGTCGTTTAGGTAATCCTGTAGCCCCACTGAAAGCATTGTGGCACAATAATTCTGCACAGCGAGTGCTAGTCGTATTACAGACTCCAGGTTGTTCGGTTTGATTGCTGGCTCATCTTTCAGCTTACGTTGTAAACTAGCATGTACGATTTCTGAACGTCCGTACAACATTCTTAGAGTACCGATCGCATATGGTACCATGACTGGAACCATGAGTTTTCCTCGTACCGCTTCGAGAGCAGCTCCTTTAAGGTACTTTTGAAGTCTGATAAGATTTTCTTCATTGCTAAATCCACATCTTTCCGTCGATTGTTCGTAGTTACTTATAAAAAGCAGCCACTCTTCCGGCTTTCCAGTAAATACAGGTAATTCTCGCGATATGACTTGTCGCGCCGCTACTTGGGCTGGCGTCAACATTGTAGTACATGACCCTGCATGTACGAACTGAGTATTCGAAAACGGCGGCATGTGACCGCCTATTCCACCAGTATTAAATGCTGCACTGTAAGGGTTTGAACCCGCCGTGTTGGGATTGACATTCGGTGTAAGACCTATTCTAGCAGCTGACGGTACAAATCCTGCTGAGTTTCCTTGGAATCCAAATTTGGCTGCGTTGTTTTCCATCCATATAGCGGCATTCTGAGATGGAGCCGTCTGCGCAGCACTATACCATATGCATACAGCCGCGCCCTTGGGTGGTGCAGTGTGTGCAACATCATTTTCCATGTATCCAGCCGCAATCCACATTGGAACTGTTTGTGTTGCATTGCTTGGTATAAATCCGGCTGCGCTCATTGTTGGTGCTGCTTGCACGGCATGGATACTTTGACCGATAACCGTGGTCGGGATTGGACTTCGCGCAGTTCTTTCCTGCATATTAGAAGCTGTTACCCAATGAACATTTCGAGCTATACCCGTGTTCGTGTGGTGCTCGAACATCTGTGTAGCTATTTCACCATGTGGTTGAGAAAAAACGTGATTTGTTGGGTTCGTGCTTATTGGCGTGCTTGTACCTTCAAGTGACACGAACTGACCTGAGTTTGTCACTGTTTGTCCTGACAATGTTCCATTGTCGAATCCTGCGAACGGTCCAGTGAGACTACACCCAGAGCTTCTCCATGAACCATCTTCAACTCCAATATTTAAATCGCCAGACTCGTTTCTAATTTCATCATCCATTTCAGAAATATGACGCCACTCTTCACTGGCTGGTAATGCGTCAACAGATCTTGATTCAGATAGTCCTGTATACTACGTCCTCACTCCTTTCACACCCTTGGTAAAGGAATGCTTTCCAGAAGCCGTGCACTCTTGCAGCGTGGTTTTCCGGATGGCAAAGTATTTCAGAATGTTGGGACACTCCCAGGTCTCTAGAGCCTTCCACGTAAATCAAGCCGACTTTTATGAACGAAACGCTGAAATCTTTATTTAAATGTTAAGAAAATTATAAAATAGAAGCTTTTCTTGCTTACACTTGTGGTTTGCCGCTCTTTACATTTACTAATGGCATTTGAAACTTTTCTTACACTATTTTCCTATTTAGTGTTGGGCATGACTGCATTCAACTTAAATTATACAACACCGACTTAATCGACAAATTCAAATTGGGCCGTTACTTCGTGGCTGCATCGTACGCCTCGTAACAACGGTGATGCTTCCTCCTGCATCCATTCACGGGGCACTCTCCTGACGCAGCGCAGGATCCAGTCATGTGCCCGCTTTGCAACCACACAAAGCATAAGCGACCTCTCTGTAGGTGTGGCTCCAATAAATCGTTGGGAGTCCCGAACCGCATGTTGTCCAAGGCCTTCAGATATTGGATAATTCCTGAGGCAGCTCTCCTGTTGCTCGTCCTGCTCACGGTCGATGCTGGCATGAAGCAATCGACGCCTTGGCTCTTTTCCATCAATGTACGCCACCATGCAGACCACATTCGCTAGTTCCGTCAACCACGAACTAAAGTCCACAATGGTCAGAAAGGGCTGAATAGTTGCAGCGTGCCTTGCCCACTCTACTCGTTTACTTATCGGGAGCTTGGCCACAAGGTCTTCCATCAGGGTAGGGTTACCCTCTGCCTTCCCTGACTGCAATAAGGCCTTAAGGTTACTCACATGTGACGGTTTAAGGTCTATAGTACTTAAGATCCTCGGATGGAGCGTCTCTCAAGACATCACTGCATGACAAACACTGGTTGAGTTAGGTACGATCAGGCCGATTGCAAATGGCGGTTGACCTACCCCAACCTCACTCGACATACCGGGGCAAGTGCGCTCCATGTTAGCGCTGCGAGCGCGTTCCAAATCCTTCTCCAGCTCGGCGATCCTCTCCAAGAGGTCGGCCACCTTCGGTTTCTCGGCGGCTCCAGATGCTGCTGGCTGTGCAGATGACTCCGGGGCTTCACTGCTTCGGCCGCCGTTTTGCGACGTCCCTGCTCGGTTGCGGGACCAATACGCTGCCATCTACTTGCGCCACAATATCCTGTCCCTCGTTTAGCCGAAGACATCTTCTGGGCGAATGCTGCATCATGTCGTCCAGGCGCTTTGCGCTGCCTACGCAAGATCGACCCTCTCACCAGGGTGCAATTCCAAATCAATATCGCCAGTCGTCTGACTGCGAATAATAGCTTCTGTCGTCACTCGGGTGGGAGTTGCCTTTAACATACGGCGGCGATGGGGCGACCCGCCTCTAGTACACCAGCCAAAAGTATATATGCGTGTATAAATGTATGTATGTTTTATTCTGGTGGGAGTACAAATTAGAGACAAAAGGGTCATCCTAATAAAGATATCTTAACTCAGAATAACCTTCCACACTCCATGGTTTTCGACGACAAGCTCACCACGAGCGCGCCATAATTATCTAGTGTTCCCAATCCCTTCATGAGGGCACAATACCAAATTCCAATATCAAATACTAAATACTAAACTATCGATAACACAGTGTTACAAAAATGACAAAAGTGAATGAACTTTTGAAGTGACATTTCAGTTTCAGGTGTAAAAATTATGTTTTTTTTGTTTAACAAAATCGAAGATATATTTTTTTTCAAAAGCTACAACATTTCACTATTAAAAAACACCAAAAATTTTGAAATCGGTTGAAAAAAACGCGTTCAGGAATTTTTAAGCGCAACAAGTCCTGAAAAACGGTTTTTTAACCATAAATCAAGATTTTGAGGGTGTTAGAAATATTTCAAAAATGGTTTTGTGATACACTCGACCCAATGAACAATTCCTACTGTGTCATTTCAAAAGTTCAGAATCACTGTTACACTGTGTAATCGATACGCGACAAAGACCTTCCAACAAAGTAAAGCATGTTTAGATAACTTCATTGGTTATGAAATAATGAATCTTTACAGCTTAACTCCCACCATGACTTCCCTGAGGGCATGTTCGACATGTCACTCGGGCAAATTAACCACGTTAGAAATTCTTTAGGTCGGCTGTTGGACTTATGTTTCGTTTCTGATCCTGGTGGAATTACTCTTTCCAGAACTTTGCCCCTTTCTAACCCTGAGGATCCATATCATCCCACTCTTGAGGTTTCAATCGAAAATAATTACTTTTTTGACCTTAAGTCTACAGTTAAATCTCGGAAAGTTCGTTTCTTTCGTAAAGCTGACTTTATGAAATTAAATAAGTTAATTTTGGAATTTGATTGGTCTGACTTACTGGCATGCGAGGATATAAACATCGCATTACAAAAAATTTATTACACTTTGAACATATTTTTCGACGCTTGCGTGCCGTGGAAATATCCGTCCGCTTCAACGAATCCGCCTTGGTATACAAGGCACCTTATAAATTTAAAGAATAGTATGAGTAGACTTTTAAACAAACATAGATTATCTGACTGTGCAGTTACTTATTCAAGCTACTAAGTAAGGTCGGTCCAATTTCACGGTGCATAACGCAGAATGTTATAGGAGTTATATTCGCCGCTGCAGGATTCAGTTTACTCAGGATCCGAAGCAGTTTTATAACTTTGTAAACATGTATCTTTTCCCCCACTGCTTACGTTTAAGAACTCTTATGCAAACACCGATCAGGCAATGGCCGATCTCTTTGCACAGTTTTTTCAAACTACCTATTCACCTAGCAGCAGTTTAGCTCAGCCTTACACTTATAATATTCAATCAGCCCATCCTTCGATCAAAGTGGTGTGTTATCGGATCTTCTTAAGGTTAAGCCCGTGTATTTGCCAGGCCCTGATGGAGTACCAGGCTGTGTTCTGAAGTACTGCGCCGAGGCACTGTGCAAACCGCTGGTTAAACTCTTCAATCTATCGCTGGAAACTTCGATCTTTCCCCTTATGTGGAAGGAATCCTTCATTATTCCGCTGCATAAAAAAGCGAAAAAATCCGACGCTGCTAATTATAGAGGCATCTCTAAATTGTCAGCAATTCCAAAGCTTTTTGAAAAACTTATCACTCCACATTTGCAACACCTATGTAGTTCCATAATAACTCCGTGCCTTCATGAAGCGCCGCTCTACCACTACCAACTTATTGGAGCTAACATCTTTTATCACGGATGGCTTCCGGAATGGCTTACAAACAGACGTCATATACACTGACACTGATTCTTCGATTGCAGTCGTCGCATGCAGACGTGTTTTTTATTGTGCTCCGGGAAAAAATATTCAATAAAATCATAAAAGTGCAGTGACTGCTCTAAGAAATCTACAATAACGCGAAAAGACGCTTTTTGCGATGAAATCGCTAATGTTTATATTGATTAATTAATTAATTAATTAATATAAAACACAACACTTAAAACTCAAACTAAATCAACCTCGACTGCAATGAGCTCAAACGACGTTCGCACACAACGTCAACGTGAGCTAGACGAGAGACGGCTCTCAGTACAAAGAAACAACGCGTACTTCTCTTTTAAAGCAACCGAAAACCATGCAAGCTCCGATCAAGCGCGGTCAATTACCCCCAACTTGACCGAATTCTTAAACGTAGAGAGCGAGAGAGCGCGTTCCTGCTCCCCCTCGATACCATCGATGTCTCTGCAGCCAAAGAGTGCAGTAACTAGCACCTCAATTTCTTTGACAACGTCAACAGTAACAACAACAACAACCGCAACTGTATCGACAGCGCGTTTAACGACGTCATCAGCTAGCAGCGCAAATAGTAATACGTCCGCGCTGCCCGAAAACCAAAACAACAACAAAAACAATGACTATATTAAGCCGGCTGTGCAGACTGGCATGGATCGCTACATCCAAATCAAAAGGAAGCTGAGCCCCCTGAATTCCAAACGCAAAATAACCCGTGGCAATGCTAGTCTAGTAGCAAAAGAAACGCC
>JAJJHT010016026.1:269207-287330 GCA_021223865.1 Drosophila pandora | reverse complement strand
ACATCTTTTATCACGGATGGCTTCCGGAATGGCTTACAAACAGACGTCATATACACTGACTTCAGTAAAGCATTTGACTCTGTTAACCATTCGCTTCTTATAAGTAAACTCAGTCTTTTGGGATTCCCAACTGATCTTCTTATGTGGATTTCGAGCTACTTATCAGGGAGAACCCAACGTGTTTTCTTTAAAGATGTTACCTCGCGTTTAGTCCGCGCCACATCNCTTAAAAAAAAAAAAAAAAAAAAAAATATACACTGACTTCTGTAAAGCATTTGACTCTGTTAACCATTCGCTTCTTATAAGTAAACTCAGTCTTTTGGGATTCCCAACTGATCTTCTTATCTGGAATTCGAGCTACTTATCAGGGAGAACCCAACGTGTTTTCTTTAAATATGTTACCTCGCGTTTAGTCCGCGCCACATCTGGGGTGCCCCAAGGAAGCCATCTTGGTCCTCTACTTTTTACTCTGTTTATTAACGACTTGCCCCTTGCCTTAACTAATTCACTTGTACTTATGTACGCTGATGACGTTAAGCTATGCCTTCAGTATAAATTCACTAGCGCCCAGTCTAGACTTCAATCCGATTTGGATAAACTTCAAAATTGGTGTTTAGCAAAAAAACCTAAAGCTTAATGGATCGAAATGTAAACTTATGTCTTTTTACCGATCTAGTCCTCACCAGGCTATGTTCTTTCTCTATGGGAACGCCTTAGAACGATTAATTTAGGTTATCGATCTAGGTGTCCTATTAAATTTTAAACTTAAATTTACCGATCATATATCTACCATGGTTAATAAAGCTACGGGTGTGCTTGGTTTTATAAAAAGATGGTCAAAAGAATTTAATGATCCGTACATAACTAAAACGTTATATACATCACTGGTCCGTCCGATTCTTGAGTATGGATCGTGTGTCTAGAGTCCTCAATATGGAGTACACCAAGATCACATTGAATCTGTACAAAAAAACTTCCTTACTTTTGCTCTTAGGGGACTTAATTGGGATGCAAATCTTTACCTCCCCTCTTATCATAGTAGACTTTTACTAATCAACTTACCATCATTAACAAATCGTTGAACGATGCTGGGTGTCATGTTTCTACATAATCTTATCTATGGAAATATAGACAGCCAGCATTTACTAACACGCTTAAATTTTAACATTCCTAGTAGAAGGACCAGAAACTTTCATCCTCTACTCCTCAGCCATTGTAGTTCGACATATGCCCAACACGATCCGTTCAGGGTATTATGTTCGGACTACAATGGTCTCTACCACATCTTGTCACTTTGCTCTACTAACAATCTTAAATCGCTTTTATTCACCGCCTTATCTGTGCAACACTCTTCCTCGTAATATCTTTCTCCTAATCCTCGCTTATCTATCTCGGATATATTCCCGCGATTCGAGCCGTACGTTACGCGGCAGCGTCCCTCGGTCGGTTGGACGGGAGGTGGGCTGTACGTATGCAGTGGGAACCGCGCAAAAAAAAAAAAAAATTTAATTTACAGTTTTCAAAATATGTTTTTTCTTTTTCGACGTAAACATTAGGTATTTTAAAAACTTTTAGAACAAGTTAAAGTTGCGAACGGTTGCCTAGAAAATGTTTCTTTTTATAATTAGTTTCTTCTAACTATCTCAAAATTGCCCATAATCAACCCTAGCACCAATAACAGTGCTAATTAAATAGTGCTAATCAAAAGCTAAAGGATTCGGAACTACGGAGCTACATATCAAGCATACTAATTTCTTCCAATTAGTAAGTATATATAGTTAGTATATTGCAGCATTTCCACGGACGTAGTTTTTTATTCATTTGAAGGGAATAGCTCAAGGATACCGAATCTGCCAAATTCCAGAAGCCGAAGTAAGCATTAATCTATAACTTTTTCGTTAACGACTTTTTTTATTTAAAATAATATCGAAGTAGTTTCGATATCAGACAACTGACAATGTAAAGTAAGTGTGTATTTTGAAGCTTTTATTTTTTGAAATTATGTTCTTATAAATACATGCATACTTAACAGAATTTTTTGATAAACATGCCTTTCAACGGCTCTTTAATTAATTAGGTTAAATAGATAGATATGGGACATAAAACAAAAAAGGAGGAGTAACATACGTCAATTTTCTAAAATGCATATTAGATGAATGCTATCAAAATCAGCCGTTTTTACATATTTAAATGTTTTTAATCATACAGATTAACATACAGAAGATCGAGGAAGAACCAGGGAGATCCAGTTATAATTGACTTGCCATCCTGGCGGAGATTGAGGAAAACCAACCTGCACAAGATTTCCTAAGAAAACACAACCCCATCCAATCTATATCAGACAGACAGTGAAGAGTCGCATGCAACAAGTGACAGCTATCTGGCTTTACTACGATGTTTACTCTGCAACAAAGCATTATGGAACTAATGACTTTCATAAAAATAACAATGAATGAGAACCATATAAGAAAACAATATACATTCGACTCTCAATAAATCGAAGCCCGAGGGGACCTTAAAAATACTTCGAATTATATAGAGTTTCAGTTATCAAGTATTTTGGGGGGGAAGACAAGCTAGCACAGCTGCGCGAACGGACGAAGGAGAAAGAGGAACCGTGGAACGTAATGGTCCCGGGCGGGACTCTGCGGCCGCGCTCGAATGTCATAGGAGAGAGCGGGGGCGGCGGGGAACGAAGCGGCCCACGACAGCGCAGCTGTGTTAAGAAAATGCAATTGGAATGCCCAAAGGGGGGAGCGTGGACATATCCAGACCAAAGTCCGGTGACCTGCATAATAACAATATGAATTGGAGGCCCAATCGAGGCAAAAGTTAACGGCGAGAACAGAGGAACGAAGGATTAACGGCAGGAATCTAGATTTGCAAGGATTAACGGCCACCTCAGGCGCTATATAAGGAGGGCCACTGGAGCAAATCGAGGCCGAATCTTTTATGGAAGCTGGAAGAGTTGAGTGAAACACCCCCGTGGGTAAGTCTAACATTCAAGCGAGAAATTTTCCTTGGAGGAATTAGGAGTTTAGGCTGAAGGACCCCCCGTGGGTAAGTGCGACAGTCTCTAGCACGGGATTTAGAGCGAGTGCGCAAGGATCTGCGATCCGAGGCTCAAGGACCCCCTGTGGGTAAGTCCGGTGGCTGTACGCGAGTCATCGAACAAATAGAAATCATGGAGCAAGTGGGAAAAGGATGAAGGATCTGCGGCGCAACTGACGCCCAAGGGTAAATCGAGTCGGATTGGGTTATTCCCGGACACGACAGGTATCCTGGTGTCATAGCGATAGCGACGGATCGGTCTGGCGTACGCCTTGTCGATTCCTGACCGTTACGACCAGGTGTGATCCTGTAAAGCGAGGGGTAGCCAGCTCGGGAACTCAAGCCCAATAGTGAAACCAAACAGGTACACCCCGGTCAAGTCAAGAGAATCCTGATCCAGGCGCTGGGGTGTACGCACAGCGTATCACCTGGATTTAACCTGAAGTTAAAACCTCTGGTCTGCCATAAATACTGCGGAGCGTAGGCACGCAGGTGTTTGGAGGCGAGTGGCAAACGCAACCAGGGGTGTGTCTTGTGGGGTAGGTAGGCCCTTCGTGCCCTGATCAATATATATATTCGTGCCTTTGTAAACAATATAAAAATAAAGGGGATATTAGTAAAAAGAAGCACCCTGTGTTATTTCTGGGCTCGAGCAATCTCGTCGAATCTATAAATTTGGTGGAGCGATCCTCCAAACTCTGTGAGCTAGCCGCGGCATTTGTTGCGAGCAAAAGTTACCGAAGTGATTGTTTTAGAGTCTAGAAGTAACGCAACTTCAAGATGGGGGGAAAGAATTGGATATACGCGCTTCGCAAAGAGGAGTTGAGCGAAGTGTGCAGAGAGCTTTGTCTCCCAGCAGAAGGAACAGTAGAAAACAGGAGGGCGCTTGTGGCAAAGTGGGTCGACGAGACAAAGAACGACAAAGTGATGGCGGTCACGCGTGGATTTGAGGAAAAGTACCCACAGAGGTCCACGCCGGGACAAAGAGTAGTTAGTGAGTCGGGGAAGCTCATTCAAAGTCGGGCGGTACCAGAAATGAAGAGCATAAGGAGCATAAAGCCACAAGTGCGGAAGCCAGTCCCGGTGCAGGTTGACTATGCATAAAAGACCAAACAAGTCCGGAAGTGGTCATTCCGATTCGACGGAACAGGAGATTCTCTAGAGTTCGTGGACCGAGTGGCATGGTCCGCTAAAATATACGGGTTGGAAATAAACACGATCCCGCGGGCGATGCCGCAATTACTGCAGGTCAGACCACAAAGATGGTTCATAATGAACGATGAGGAGTGGCTCACATGGAAGGAGTATAGAAGGAATCCATAAAAGGAATATATGGCGGACCTTCAGACGCTAATGAAGCCACTAGGAAAATCATCAAAGGAGGTGATAAAAAGGCTGGTGGAGAGCTGTATGCCGCGCATGAAAATGTTTATGATGCCATACGCATGCGCATTGCTCGAAGAAGTGATGGGTCTAGCCGGGGTATTTGAGGAGCTGGCCTTGGAGGAAGAGGTCTTTAATAGGGAAGCCTCCGCGGTAGACAAGAGTTGGCCGAAAGAGGCAGAGATGGCAGCCTGAGGATCGACGCCAAATGCGGCGGCAACAGCTTAACCAAAATTGGACGGTAGATCCAAGGCAACAGCAGGCGAGTCAACAATGGGCAGCAAGCCAAAGTTAGAGACAGCCGAATTTTTAGTGGGCAGCGACGCCTAGACAGGGACAGGTAGAAACCCAGCGCAGGCATGCAACAGGTGCGCAGGCATGGGCCATTGGGCCAGTGGGTGCAGGAACCTCCGAATTTTGTTCTGCAGGATGTGCGGATGGGGTGAGGAGCACAGAATGCTGCCAAAGAGCGGGAAACGTGCAGCGATCTCAGCCGAAGTGAGGAAGGCGGAGATCGCGAGGTGCTGCTTCTCAGAACTAGTTGGAGGATTATCAGTAGATGATCAGCAGTTGACGGTGGTCGTCAAGGTCGGAGGTGCAGGCCATGATAGACACCGGGGCAACGGTTAGCTTCATTTCAGAAAAGCTAGCAGAGAACCCGGGAATCGCCGGAGAACGGAAAGCAACAAGGAGAATAGTAAAGTTGGCATACGGGAGCCACACAGAGACTCAAATGGTACTCCTAAGAACAGTAAGCTTTGGCAACAAGAAAAAGGATTTGAATATGTTAGTGTTGCCAGGCATGGGAGACAGCGCGGTGCTTGGATGGGATTTTTTTTTTTTTTTTTTCCCTTAGAATAAGAAAGCAAGTTTATTCAACATTTTACACACGACGGCGTCCTAGTTGCTCCCGATACAATCAACGTTTAATTGTAAAATGAATGCGACTAAAAATGAGTTTTGTAGTAAAACATTTACGCCTCATCACCCTTGGTGGCACGTGTGTAGATGACCTGGGAATGATGCTGCACGACCTGCTTGATCAGACCCTTTTCACGCAGCTCGATCAGAGCACGCTTAGCCAGGGAGCCACGGATCTTGAGACGCTCAGACACCACAGAGGGGGTGATGAGCTTGTAGGCGGGCACTTCATTGTACAACTTCTCGTAGGTAGCCTTGTCGAACAGCACCTGGTTGTTCAGCTTGTCCCTGACTTTTCCCTTGGACCACTTCTTCTTCTTGGCCTTGCCGCCACCGGAACCCTCCTTCTTCTTTTGTGTTTTTTGCGGCTGCTTGGCCGACGACTTGGCGTCCTTCTTAGGCGGCATCGTGAAAAGTCAATGCAGAAATTTCCTCGCAGAATTTTGCACAACGCTAAACTGCGCAGGCCACCAAGTCACGATCCCGAGAAGAGAAAGATGGAGTTGTCCATAGCCATAACTGGACCCTCGGAGGAATGGGAAAGCGAACGGGACAAAAAAAATCGAGGAGGAACTAGTGGCGTTCACAAACCAGAAGGGTTGTTCGAATATAACGCAAATAAAGCAAAGATATTATCCAAAGAACCCCAAGATACAGGGGGAGCTCAATGAAAAAGTAGAAGAGCTGCTGAAAAAGGGATGCATCGAGCCTTCAAATAGCGCTTACAGCTCACCCATGGTAAAGAAAAAGACGGGCCAATGGAGAATGTGCGCGGACTTTCGACAAATAAACGCATTCGCATATCAGGATGACATCATCGTGATCGGACGTACAAGGGAGGAGCATATTGGGAATTTGAAGGAAGTATTCCATAGACTGAAGGCGGCAAACTTAAGTATAAACACGGACAAGTGCCATTTCTTCAGGGAAGAGATATTGTACCTGGGCCACCGGACAACGAGTCAGGAAATTGGTATGGATCCCGGAAATGTTGCAGCGATTACTGAATTGAAACCCCCAACAAACGTGAAGGGGGTAAGTCAGTTCCTTGAGATGGCGTCGTGGTATCGGCGATCCGTCCCAGACTTTGCAGGGGTCGCAAAACCATAAAACGGTATCCTACGAAAAGGAACAAAGTACGACGGGCCGTACACCGTGGTGAAGTTTGTGTCACCAGTGATTGCTGTGCTACGTCACGCTGGCACAAAGAAGGAAAAGAGGGCCCACCTGGGTGAGTTAAAAGCCCAAGCACTGGAGTCGGTGTAGGCATAAACCATAATTAATAAACATAAACAAAACAAAAAGGATTTGAAATCAAAGGTTAAGAAAAAAGATGTAAACAAAAAACACACACTGGAAAAAAAGAGAGAAAAAAATGGAAACAAAAATACAATGAAAAAATATAAAGGAAACAAAACTAATGTCACCCGAAGAAGGGGGGAGGTGGATAGGGATATCCACTTAGAAAACAAAAGAAAAAAAAGAGGAGAAAAAAAACAAAGGATTCAAAAACAAGAAGAAGGTGGAACCTCGACGCTTCTGTCGTTCCTGAAGAATAGGGGAAGTGTGAGGAGATTAGATCTCCCACACGCCAAGACAGGCGGCAAGGGGGGCAACAGCGGGGGGGACAGGCAAGCTAGCACGGCTGCGCGCACGGGAGAAGGAGAAAAAGGAATCACCGTGGAACGTAACGGTCCCGGGTGGGCCTCCGCGGCCGCGCTCGAATGTCATAGGAGAGAGCGGGGTCGGCGGGGAACGGAGCGGCCCGCGACAGGGCAGCTAGGTTTAGAAGAATGCAGAAAACACAGAAATGCATTGGGCATGACCAGAAGGAGGGCGCGGGGGTATCTGGACAATGCACAGTGGTTGCGCCCATGGGCCAAAAATAAAAAAAGTCATAACAACAAAAATGTAGGAAAAGTAAACAAATCGTAAAAAAAAAAAAAAGTAAACTAGGTTTGTCCGGAAAATTAACCGTTCTCTGTAAAAATAAAATTGAAGTTGAGTGCTGCTGTTCATTTTCACAGCGCAGCAGTGGCTCAATTTAATTGAGCCACTTCAATAAAGGATTGCAAGTGCTGAACGTACACAATCCAAAATTGATTTTGCTTAGTCCTCAAAAAAGAAAAAGGAAAGTGCTCATACTCGAAAGATGTCTCGCATATTGACAAATACAGACTTAATTAATATACTTCTTTTGCGTTCAGACTCTTTCATAACAAGTCAAAGGAAACTACCAAAAAGAGACAAATTTAATTTTTTTCCCAGCACATTTGATTTATTAGAAGATATTTTTTAATATTTATTTCACTCCAATTAGCATTCAATTAAATTTTATTTTTAATGATTTAAATACATTTATTCTTATAAACATATCATAAAAGGAACTTTAGAACCTCAAGTCATTATATTTTGAAAAGCTTTAGGAGGAGTAACAATTTTATACTCTAAATAATTTAAATACAAATAAATTGGATGCTTAATAATGAAATTTTAACACTGTAATTCCACAGGTATGTAAGAAAGTATTTTTTACCACCGTTGCCATATATTACTACCGCCGTACTTACTATGGTGCTATGAGAGCTATAGGATTAAGTCGTCCGATGTATCCAATTTTTTGACTAGATATTTAAAATATTTTTTTAGATTTTTGGAAAAAATTTCACATTGATATCTCAACGGAAAGTATTTATGGCCGCGGCTCCATACAAGTCCAACCACTGTGCAATGTCCGATGACCGGCACAATTACAATGCGGATCTGAGGCCCAAGCGGGGCTAACGGGGGACAAATAAAGAAAGCCCGCCGATAGAAATGCGGCGGGAATTGGAGAAGGTTAACGACGATAGTAAAGGAGCGAAGGATTAACGGCAGGAAGCGAGACTTGCAAGGAATACGGGCGCCTCAGGCACTATGTAGGGAGGGCCCCTGGAGCAAATCGAGACCGAGTCTTCTAGGAAAGCTGGAAGAGTTGAGTGAAAGACCCCCGTGGGTAAGTCTGACATTCAAGTGGGAAAGTTTCCTTGGAGGAATTAGAAGTATAGGCTGAAGGACCCCCCGTGGGTAAGTCCGACAGTCTCAAGTGCGGGATTTAGAGCGAGTGCGAAGGATCTGCGATCAGTAGCTTAAGGACCCCCTGTGGGTAAGTCCGGCGGCGGCACGCGAATCAGCCAAATAGTAGAAGTCTGGAGCAAGTGGGAAAAGGATCCAGGATCCGCGGCGGAACTGAAGCCCAAGGGTAAAACGAGTCGGGTTAGGTTATTCCCGGACACGACAGGTATCCTGGCGATAGTGACGGATCGGCCTGGCGTACGCCTTGCCGTTTCCTGACCATCAAGACCAGGTGTGATCCTGTGAAGCAAGGGTAGCCAGCTCGGGAACTCAAGTCCAACAGTGAATCCAAGCAGGGACACCCCGGGAAAGTCATTCTAATCCAGGCGCTGGGGCGTATGCACAGCGTATCACCTGGTATTAAAGGAGACGCGACGCCAAAACCTCTGGCCTGCCATAGATCCTGCAGGCCGTATGCACGCAGGTGTTTGGAGGCGAGTGACGAACGCGACCGGGGGTGTGTCCTGCGGGGAAGGTAGGCCCATCGTGCCCTGATCCGGCTGCTAAGCAGCGAGAAGCATATCCTGCCCGGCGTATGCCTTGGAGGTGAGCCAATCGGTCTGTTAACACGGATTAGGTGCCGGCCACGGCGAAAGGGCATTCCTAGTGAGCCAAAGATACCGAAGGTCCACGGCACCCGCAAAGGAGAAGCAGCGACGGAAGAGCAGCAACAGAAGCGGCGACAACGAGGGAACAGCAGCGACGTCGGAAAAGCAGCGACGACGAGGGAGCAGCAACGTCAGAGGAGCAGCGGCGACGGGCGAGCAGCGGCAGCAGAAGAGTAGCAAAGAAGACAACAGCAACAACACAGGCCCCGCAAGCAGAGTCCGTGAGTCCAAATGATGGGAACCGTAAGCCCTTTCGGCGCCAGGCACCAAGACCACACGACCTGCCGGGCGCAAGTTTTGGGCGGGCGTGTGTATTGGCACCAACCCGGAGCGGAGATAGGGGATCGACGGGAGGACGAGCGGTCGGTCGGTTGAGCCAAGCGGCCGGTGAGATTCACCCTTTTTGTAAATTTAGCATAATAAAGGGGATTTGTATTAAACGAAGCATACCGAGTTATTTCTGGGCTCGGGCAATCTTGTCGAATCTTTAATTTCGGTGGAACGTACTCCTAAGCTCTCTGAGCTAGTCGCGGCATTTGTTGCGAACAAACAATAGAAAAAGACAGTTCGATACACCTGGCGCCCAACGTGGGGCGTATTACCTGGCGCCGAAACTACGTGATTGCTTAAGAGTCTTGGAGTAACACAGCTTCATGATGGAAAAGAAGAGAAGAATTGGATTTACGCGCTTCGCAAAGAGGAGTTGTTCGAAGTGTGCAGAAAGCTCGGTCTCCCAGCGGATGGAACCGTTGAGAACATGAGGGCACTTACTGCAAGGTGGGTCAACGAGACGAAGGACGACGAAGTGATGGCGGTCGCGCGTGGATTCGAGGAGAAATACGCGCAGAGGTCCACGCCGAGGCTGGGAGCGGTGAGCGAGTCGGAAAAGCTCATTCAAAGTCTGGTAGTGCCAGAAATGAAAAGCATAAGGAGCATGGAGCCACAAGTGAGGAAGCCAGTCCCGGTACAAGTTTACTATGCAAAGGTGGCGAAACAAGTCCAAGAGTGGTCGTTCCGATTCGAGTAGCATGGTCTTCCAAAACATACGGGATGGAAATAAACACAATCCCGCGGGCGATGCCAGAACTACTCCAGGGCAGAGCGCAAAGGTGGTTCTTAATGAACGATGAGGAGTGGCCCACATGGAAGAAGTTCAGAAGGAGCTTCGAG
Organism: Drosophila pandora; assembly: GCA_021223865.1. Taxonomy (NCBI): domain Eukaryota; kingdom Metazoa; phylum Arthropoda; class Insecta; order Diptera; family Drosophilidae; genus Drosophila; species Drosophila pandora. Next base: position 277,083 of record JAJJHT010016026.1, on the reverse strand, counting down.
GCCTTTTTCCTGCCAAAAGGGTACTTTGAGAAACTGGCAGACCAGGTTCGGCAGCGGAAACAGCAACGAGGAGAACCCTTTAAAGAATACATGGTGGACCTTCAGACGCTAATGAAGCCCTTAGGAAAGGTCACGAAGGAGGTCATTGAAAGGATATTGGAGAACTGCATGCCGCGCATGAAAATGTTCATGAGGCCATACGCATGCGCATCGCTCGAGGAGGTGATGGGTCTGGCCGAGGAATTCGAGGAGCTGGCCTTGGAAGAAGAGGTTTTTAACAGGCAAGCCGCCACTGTAGACAGATGGTGGCCAAAAAAAGAACGGCACCAGAAACCACCGAAGCAACAGAGTCCCCCAGGACAGGGGTGGGGGCAGAAATGGCAGCCGGAGGAGCAACGCCAAATGCCACAGCAACAGCAGCCGAGCCAGCAATGGACAGTCCCGAGGCAACAGCAGCCGAGTCAACAATGGGCAGCAAGCCAAAGTCAGAGACAGCCGAATTTTTAGTGGGCAGTGACGCCTAGACAGGACGCCTAGACAAAAAACCCAACGCAGGGTGCAGGAACCCCAGAATTTTGTTCTGCAGGATGTGCGACGAAGTTGGGATGGCGAGGTGCTGCCTCTCAGAATTAGTTGGAGGATTAACAGGAGAAGATCAGCAGTTGGCGGCAGTCATCAAGGTCGGAGGTGCCGAAGTGAGGGCCATGATAGACACCGGGGCAACGGCTAGCTTCATTTCAGAAAAGCTAGCAGAGAACCCGGGAATCGCCGGAGAACGGAAAGCAACAAGGAGAATAGTAAAGTTGGCATACGGGAGCCACACAGAGACTCAAATGGTACTCCTAAGAACAGTAAGCTTTGGCAACAAGAAAAAGGATTTGAAATGTTAGTGTTGCCAGGCATGGGAGACAGCGCGGTGCTTGGATGGGATTTCCTCGCAGAATTTTGCACAACAATAAACTGCGCAGGCCACCAAGTCACGATCCCGAGAAGAGAAAGATGGAGCGGATGCCTGGAGGATAGGCTGTCCATAGCCATAACTAGACCCTCGGAGGAATGGGAGAGCGAGCGGGACAAAAAGTTCATCGAAGAAGAGCTGGCGGCGTTCACAAGCCAGAAGGGTTGTTCGTACATAACTCTGCATAGGATCACGATGAAGGACGTCATCCAATAAAACAAAGGTATTGTTCAGTTACCAAGCGTTTTCGGGAGCTAGAGAGGGTGAAGACCGAATTAGAAACAAGACGCGGGAGCGTGGCTCAACGCTAGATGCTGCGGAGCGATCGAGAGAGTCCGGGAGAGAGCGAGACAAACGCTAGTGCATGACGGCAGATGCAGGTGGCCGATCGAATGCACGAGAGCAGGCGACGCGAGCATAAATATAAAAGAAGTGACGTCGCGAACTCAATAAATTAGGGCTGCTTGACCCGACAGGTATTACCCAAAAAACCACAAAATACAGGGGGAGATCAATGAAAAGGTGGAAGAGCTTCTGGAGAAAGGATGCATCCAGCCTTCCAATAGCGCCTACAATTCACCCATTGTTATGGTGAGGAAAAAGACAGGTCAGTGGAGAATGTGCGTGGACTTCCGTCAAATCAACGCGAAATCAGTAAAAGATGCGTACCCTATGCCAAGGATAATCTATATTGGGAACAATAATACATATTGGAACAATTGAGGGAGGCAAAATTTATCTGCAGCCTCGACCTTAAGGATGGCTATTGGCAAATCCCACTGGAGGAATAGAGCAGGAAATACTTGGTCTTTTCGGTACCAGGGAAAGGTCTGTACCAATGGTTCGGATTACACTCGGCATCGACGACATTTCAAAGGGCCATAGACCAGGTCATCGGCCCGGACATGGCTCCGCACGCATTTGCGTATTAGGATGACATCATCGCGATCGGACGCACGAAGGAGGAGCATATGGCAATTTTGAAGGAAGTATTCCGAAGACTGAAGGCGGCGAACTTAAGAATAAACACGGACAAGTGCCATTTCTTCAGGGAAGACTTGTTGTACCTGGGCCACCGGATAACAAGTCAGGGAATTGGTAAGGTTGCAGCGATCACGGAATTGGAACCACCGACAAACGTGAAAGGAGTACGACAATTCATAGGGATGGCGTCTTGGTATCGGCGATTCGTCCCTGATTTCGCTGGGATCGCAAGGCCGTTAAACGATCTCCTACGAAAGGGAACAAAGTGGGAGTGGACGGCAAGACACCAAGAGGCGTTTGAGACGTTAAAGTCACGTTTAGCAGAGGATCCAGTGCTAGCATGCCCCGATTTCACGAATAAATTTGTGCTGCAAACAGACGCCAGCGACTACGGCGTAGGTGCAGTGCTGACGCAGGACACGGTTGAGGGCGAGCGAGTGGTCGCTTACGCCAGCCAAACGCTAATAGGCGCGGAGAAGAATTACTCGGCAACGGAGAAAGAATGCCTGGCAATTATATGGCCGATCGTGGAGAAGCTGAGGAGTGCCACCCACAGAACCCACATTATATCCGGAATACGTCGAGGAGGCAGGCTTGATTTACCAACATTTTCCACACAGAGCCGGGAGCGAGGAAGTGGCATCGTGGAAATTATGTGTGCCGATGGACATGAGGCAACAGGTGCTGAAGGAGAACCACGACGCACCAACAGCGGGACATCTAGGCGGAAGGAAAACGATTGCGAAAGTAGCAGCAATGTACTTCTGGCCAGGGATGGAAAGGGACGTAAGGTTTATGTCAGGAAATGCGAGACATGCATGCGGTATAAGCCGAGCCAGATGCAGGCCGCAGGGAAAATGTTAACACAGGTCCCAGAGGAGCCGTGGGCGACGGTATGTTCGGACTTCGTGGGACCGTTACCGAGGTCCAAGCATGGGAACACCATGCTACTAGTGATGATCGATCAGTTCCCAAACTAGACAGAAATGGTCCCAATGCGGAATGCCACAACGGAGACGCTGCAGAAGGCAATCCGCGAAAGGATCATCGCTAGATACGGGGTGCCAAAAGTGTTGGTGACAGACAATGGTGTCCAATTCACCAGTAGGAGCTTCAAAAAATTTCTCGAGGAGCTCGGAGTTCGTCATCAGTTTACCGCACCATACACACCGCAGGAAAACCCTACGGAAAGGGCAAACAGGACGGTTAAGACGATGATCGGCCAGTTTGCAGGCAATGACCAAAGAACATGGGACGAGCACTGGCCCGAATTGATGCTGGCGGTGAACTCGAGCGCGCGGCGTAGAAGCAAGCTCGGCACTACAACCTTAGGAGGCGGGAGTGGAGCCCGAAGATCGGCGACACAGTGTGGGCAAAGGAGCACCATTTGTCCAAAGTGGCCGAAGGTTTCTCGGCGAAGTTAGCGCCAAAGTACGACGGGCCGTACACAGTGGTGAACTTTGTGTCGCCAGAGATTGCTGAAAAGAGGGCCCACCTGAGTGAGCTGAAAGCCCAAGCGCAAGAGTCGGCGCAGGCATAAACCACAGAAGGTTAGGTTAGGTTAGGGCGGTGATGCTAGGGGGACATAGAAGACCCCCCGCTTCCACTTGAGCCGCTAGGGCTCCTTGTCCTACCGCTAGGGCAAGGGTTTCACCGAACTGTTCCCCCCCCCTTCCTGTCTACCAGGGTGCATATATGCCTAGATTTCCTGTGGCGGCCCGTGGTCCCAACCTGCTTTTTTTATGAAGGCAACCAGTCCACGGGGAGAAATCTCTGAGAGATCGTTGAGATCCGAGAGTTCTGTGGACCCGAAGTGTTTGAGTCTGCTGCGTCCGAGTGCCGGGCAGTGGCATAGGAGGTGCGCGACCGATTCCACCTCCTCTTCATCCCTGTAGCTCCTGCAATAATCATTGTGGGGGACTGCAAGCCTGGCCGCGTATTCGCCTATCGGCCAGTGCCCAGTAATTGCCCCAATCGCTAGGCTGCAGTCTTGTCTGGTGAGAGAAATAAGTCGAAGTTCTACAGGTCTGAAGATTACTCAATTTCCTATTGGCAGCCAGGACAAAAAACTCCCTGCACTTTAGCCTGCAAGTAGCCAAGGGAATGCCTACAAGTTCTTTCTCCGGTTGGCGAGGGTTGGTAGTCCCTGCCCTAGCTAGTTCATCTGCAGCGCAGTTTCCCTCGTGATCCCTGTGACCGGGAACCCAAATGAGGTAGATGTCATGCTGTTTAGCCATCTCGTTGAGAGATTTGCGACAATTATTGACTGTCCTGGAGTTGAACGATAATCCGTCAAGTGCCTTGAGCGCTGCCTGACTATCTGAGAAGATGCATGTTGTACCCCGATTGCCCCTTAGTGCTGGGGATTCCAGTGCTTCCCTAATGGCTTCTACTTCAGCCTGGAAAACACTGCAGTGGTCAGGGAGTCTGAAGGAATCCTTTAGGCTTAAATGCTCACAAAAGTAACCGCCTCCCACCTGGCCGTTATGTTTTGATCCATCTGTGTAGATATGAATGGAGCCCTCCGGTCCCGGTGTCCGGGCATCCCATTCCTCCCTCTAGGGGATGATGATTTTGTAATTAGTGGTGGGTTGGTCGACGGGCACGCAGTAGTCCGTATATCCCTCAGGCATGAAGTGATGCAGGTCCAGTCTGGTGTGACCAAAACTATTCTTACTCCATAGATTCGCCTCTCGCAGTCTTATTGCCGCCAGGGTAGCTATCTTTACCCCCATCAGTTCTACCGGTAGTAAGTCAAGGATGATATCTAGGGCGTCGCTAGGCGTAGTGCGTAGACTGCCTGTTATATAGACTTCCGCCATGCGCTGCGTCTTCCTAAACCTTTCCCTGCATAAGGAGTTGTCCAGGGCAGGCCACCAGACCACAACTCCATAGAATAAGATTGGTCTGATGATCGCTGTGTAACCATCTGACTATCTTTGGGGACATTCCCCATTTCAGGCCTACCGCCTTGCGGCAGGTATAGAGTGCTATTGCCGCTTTCTTTGTCCTATCGATGATCGCTGTGTAACCATCTGACTATCTTTGGGGACATTCCCCATTTCAGGCCTACCGCCTTGCGGCAGGTATATATTGCTATTGCCGCTTTCTTAGTCCTATTTGCGGTGTTCAGCTTTCAGTCCAGTTTCCTGTCTAGTGTGATACCTAGGTACTTCGCACTATCACTAAGAACTAGTGTTTCCCCTACGAGCTTCGGAAGCCTTAAATTTGGTATTTTGTACTTCCTGGTAAACAGCACGAGCTCTGTCTTGGACGGATTGACTCCCAGCCCGTTCCTTTGCGCCCAGGCCGACAGAACTTCGAGCTTCCCTGTCATTAGGTCGCATAGCGTCTGTGGGAATTTCCCTACGAAGGCAATAGCAACATCATCAGCCGCCACCCTCTACACTTCCGGGCGGTACACCTCCTTGCGGGGTGCCTCTCTTGACGTTTCTTCGAATAGTCGAACCTCCAAGAGTAGCCTCGACACTCCTGTTGACCAGGATCTGCCGTATTAGGTGAATTGATCGGTCGTCTATTCCAAGTCCCGTTAGTGCATCAATTATTGAGCACGGCAAGATGTTGTTGGAGGCCCCTTCTATGTATAGAAAAGCAACAAGTATTCTTTAAAGTTGATCGCTCACTCGGCGATCAAAGTGATTTCATCCAAGGCGGTTTCTGTTGATCGGCCCCTTTTATAAGCATGCTGAGAGCATGAGATGTCACTTGAGTTAATGGTTAGTTGGAGATGAAGACTCAAGAGTCTTTCCATAGACTTAAGGAGGAAGGATGAAAGACTTATAGGTCTTTAGACCTTAGGGGTGCAGTGGGATGGTTTGCTTCGTGCACAGCCACACTTTTGGTACCATACCAGTAGTGAAGACTGTACTGAAGATTTTCTTGATCCATTTCCTTAAGTTAAAACCGGCCCTTGATAACTGAGCCGGTATAATACCGTCTGGGCCAGGAGATTTGAAGGGTTTAAAACTATCTATTGCCCATTTACGATTTCTGTCACTAAGTATGTAGTTGAGTGAGCCCTGGTGGCCCTGGCTACGCATCACCTGGGTTGTTCCTTCCGTTGAGCAACCCGGGAAGTGTGCCTTGATAAGGGTCTCCAGGGATTCCTGGCTTGAGGTTGTCCACCGCCCATCCGTGTTCTTAATATAACCTACGATGGGGGCTGTAGTAGAGAGAATCTTTCTTAGGCGGGCGGCCTCTGATGTCTCCTGGATGTTGGTGCAGAAATTGGCCCAGGCAACCTTCTTTGCCTTTCGCAATTCCTTGTTATACCGCCTGAGTTCTGCTTTATAGGCCTACCACGTCATCGTATCCTATTAGAAGGTCGGTTTTCTTCCTATCGCTGTCTTCCACAAGCCGCTTGAGTAGCAAGTGCGGTGGAGGTCCTAAGTGGTCATGACCCATATACGCCGAGTATATTCTTAGATGGCCGCCTGGGCGTTCTATCGATGCGGCTACATGATCTTCATTGCTGAAATTTGGTAGCAAGAAAATATTAAGGCTCTTTTTTGCAAGTATGCATGCTCGCTTTTTACCTGTTACATCGGCTGTGCACAGCCTGAAATCCGTCGCCCCCAAACCGAGAATCCTGTCTCCATGGATCCAGAGTTCTTGGATGAGGGCCACGTCAGCTCCACTCTCTGCAAGATGGAGCAGGACGGCGGCGGATGCCACCTTACTGTGATAGAGGTTTATCTGCAGGAATGTTAGGGACATCCTTCAGATTTTCCACCACAGTATCCTTGATGCTACCCTGGTACCACCGTGCGTCTTCGCAGTCCGGTGGAGGTCCTCCGCTCTTGAGCATCTCCTCCCATGCAGCTCATTCACCACCCTCTGCCAAAGCTCCTTGGGAATCAGGCCATCTTTGGAGCCGTTGTCAAAAACCCCAACACCGTCTGCACCTTCTTCTTCTTCGCTAGGGGCGCTCCACCGTCAGTCAACCTCTGCCTCTTCGCACTTTGTGCGCTATCCTTGGCAGAGTCGCCTACTCCTGTCGGCTTCTTCGGATCCAGTTTTACTCCCGCTTTTGCTGGCTGAAAGTCAGGCAGGATTTCCCTCGCCCACTTTATTATCTCAGCCTGATCGGGGTTGGATTCCACCGATGGGTCTGCCCTCATCAGAATGAAGGCCGCTCTCCTCCTATCCTTATAGGAGCCCTTTCGCTGCAAGGGGCCAGCAGTCGCCGGACCGGGGCCTTCCTTAGGGATACCGCCCGTGCGAGAGGAGCTCGACCCTGGGATCTTGCCCCCCACACCGTTCGGTGGTCCTATAGTGGGCCCCGTTTTGAGGGTCGGTGCCTTGGCATCTCCCAGACGTTGTCCCTCAGAGGGGAGCTTCGCCATCCCAGCATCTCTTTGGCCTCTATCTGCCTTGGAGATTGACGGATCCATGATCCCATTTACGGACTTTCTTGGGGAGTTCCGTCCTCCACTATTTTTGTTTGTGTTTTTGTTTAGATTCATATTTGGACCCACGAGTAGGCGGGAAGGGGTTCGTCCATCATGACATAGCTCGCTTATCATGATAAGCCTGATTGAAACTGAGGGGTCGGCCGGTCCCCCAGAGTCCGCATATTAACGTCCGGGCACCCCCCGGACATGCATCCCTCGGCATATGCTGTTCCACCTTGGATTGGGGTGATTTGAGGAAGGGAGTGTTCTTCTCCCCGCCCGACTACGATTCGCCAGCGTCCTCGGCAGAGACATGACCTTACCGGTACCTGTTACCAGCCGCCCTCACGTGGAGAGTACAGTCGCACTACCAGCGGTGTACACAGTTACGGCACATGAACTCATGCGTTTCTCCCCCTGTAGTACCCGTTGGCTGACGGCCATAAACCACAGAAACACAAATAAAAAAACAAACATAAAAAAAAAATATATATGGAAAAAAAATATAAATGAAAAAAAA
>JAJJHT010016026.1:207228-269150 GCA_021223865.1 Drosophila pandora | reverse complement strand
ATATATATATATAAACAAATATATATATATACAACAGCATAGAGAAATAGAACGACCCTGACGTCATCCGAAGAAGGGGGAGGTGGATAAGGGTACCCACACGTAAGACAAAAAAAACAGAAAATAAAAAACAAACATGAAGCTGGAACCACGAAGCTTCTGTCGTTCCCGAAGGGGGGAAGTGTAAGGAGATTAGATCTCCCACACGCAAAGACAGGTGGCAAGAGGGGCAGCAGCGGGCGGGGGACAAGCAAGCTAACACGGCAGCGTCGGATGGGCCAGCGCTGCTGTGTTTAGAAAGAACGGAAAAGGAAAAATGCGTCGAGCACGGACGGCATGCGGGAGAAGCAGCGGGGGCAGAGGAACCAGCACGGCGTCGCGCACGGAAGAAGGAGAAAGAGGAATCACCGTGGAACGTAACGGTCCCGGCCGGGCCTCCACGGCCGGCTTGACGGTTATAGGAGAGAGCGGAGAAGGCGGGGACCGGAGCGGCCCGCGACTGGGCAGCAGTGTTTAGAAGAATGCAGAAAACACAGAAATGCGTTGGAAATGACCAGGAGGAGGGCGCGGGTGTATCTGGACAAAGTCCAATGACCGGCTTAATAACAATGCGGATCGGAGGCCCAAGCGGGGCAACCGGGGGGGGCAAATAAAGAATGCCCGCCCATAGAAATGCGGCGGGTATTGGAGAAGGTTAACGGCGAGAGTAAAGGAGCGAAGGACTAACGGCAGGAAGCGAGATTTGCAAGGATTAAAGGGTGCCTTTGGCACTATATAAGGAGGGCCCCTGAAGCAAATCGATACCGAGTCTTCTAGGGAAGCTGGAAAAGTTGAGTGAACGACCCCCGTGGGTAAGTCTGGCATTCAAGTGAGCAAGTTTCCTTGGAGGAATTAGGAGTTTAGACTTACCCTGTGGGTAAGTCCGTCGGCGGCACGCGAATCAGCCAAATAGTAGAAGTCAAGTGGGAAAAGGATTCAGGATCCGCGACGGAACTAAAGCCCAAGGGTAAAACGAGTCGGGTTAGGTTATTCCCGGACACGACAGGTATCCTGGCGATAGCGACGGATCGGCCTGGCGGACGCCTTGCCGGTTCCTGGCCATTAAGACCAGGTGTGATCCTGTGAAGCAAGGGATAGCCAGCTCGGGAACTCAAGCCCAACAGTGTAACCAAGCAGGGACACCCCGGGAAAGTCATTGGAATCCTGATCCAGGCGCTGGGGCGTATGCACAGCGTATCACCTGGAGTTAAAGGAGACGCGACGCCAAAACCTCTGGCCTGCCATAGATCCTGCAGGCCGTATGCACGCAGGTGTTTGGAGGCGAGTGACGAACGCGACCGGGGGTGTGTCCTGCGGGGAGGTAGGCCCATCGTGCCCTGATCCGGCTGCTAAGCAGCGAGAAGCATATCCTGCCCGGCGTATGCCTGGGAGGTGAGCCAATCGGTCTGTTAACACGGATTAGGTGCCAGCCACGGCGAAAGGGCATTCCTAGTGAGTTAAAGATACCTAAGGTCCACGGCACCCGCAAAGGAGAAGCAGCGACGGAAGAGCAGCAACAGAAGCGGTGACGACGAGGGAGCAACGGCGACGTCGGATGAGCAGCGACGACGAGGGAGCAGCAACGTCAGAGGAGCAGCGGCGACGAGGTAGCGGCGGCGACGGGCGAGCAGCGGCAGCAGAAGAGCAGCGAAGAAGACAACAGCAACAACACAGGCCCCGCAAGCAGAGTCCGTGAGTCCAAATGAAGGGAACCGTGAGCCGTTTCGGCGCCAGGCACCAAGACCACACGACCTGCCGGGCGCAAGTTTTGGGAGGGCGTGTGTATTGGCACCAACCCGGAGCGGGGATAGAGGATCGACGGGAGGACGAGCGGTCGGTCGGTTGAGCCAACCGGCCGGTGAGATTCACCCTTTTTGTAAATTTAACATTATAAAGGGGATTTTTATTAAACGAAGCATATCGTGTTATTTCTGGGCTCGGGCAATCACGTCGAATCTATAAGTTCCATAAACAATATGAATGGGAGGCTCAAGCAGGGCAAAAGCGGGGGCAACAAAGAGATTCCGCCAATAGAAATGCGACGGGAATTGGAGAAAGTTAACGGCGATAACAGAGGAACGAAGGATTAACGGCAAGAATCGAGATTTGCAAGGATTAACGGGCGCCTCAGGCGCTATATATGGAGGACCACTGGAGCCAATCGAGGCCGAATCTTCCAGGGAAGCTGGAAGAGTTGAGTGAAAGACCCCACGTGAGTAAGTCTAACATTCAAGCGAGAAAGTTGCCTTGAAGGAATTAGAAGTATACGCTGAAGGACCTCCCGTGGATAAGTCCGACAGTGTCAAGTGCCAAAACCTCTGGTCTGCCATAGATCCTGTGGAGCGTAGGCACGCAGGTGTTTGGAGGCGAGTGGCGAACGCAACCGGGGGCGTGTCCTGTGAGGTAGGTAGGCCCTTCGTGCCCTGATCTAGCCGCCAGGCACCGAGAAGCACATCCTGCCAGCGTATGCCTGGGAGGTGAGTCTATCGGTCTCCTAACACGGATTAGGTGCCGGCCACGACGAAAGTGCATTTCCAGTGAGCCAAGGATACCGTGCCAAGAGAGGGACCGTACGCGGCCGCAACAGCATTATGATGGGTTGTTTTAAAGCCGACGAGTCACGCCGAGGTCTTATCTGCTAGCCACGTTGTTGGATGATAATGTGGAACGGATCGTCTAGGACACTACGGTGCGAGTTGGCCGCCGATTCCAGAAGAGATTATTGTGGAAAACAGATGATATGTAGTTATGATATGGCGTACAATAGGTTGATCAATATCTAGAAGAAAATAGAGCTAGACGGGCAGTTCGCCCATAATTCACGGATGAAGGATTATGTCGTCAAGGGATACGCTCGGCGTCTGGAACGACAGAAGATCGCTATGGGAAGCGATAGGATATGGTACTTGCCACATTTTGGAGTGGAGAATCCCAATAAGCCAGGGAAGATACGATTTGTATTCGATGCAGCGGCACAAGTTGGAGAAGTATCGCTGAATTCTGCGCTGAGCAAGGGGCCGCCTCACTATATGGCCTTGGCATCTATCTTCTTCCATTTTAGGGAAGGTGCTGTCGCAGTTAAGGAGATGTTTAACCAGGTGCTGATCCGACCCGAAGATAGATGTGCGCAACGATTTCTGTGAAGAGATGGGGATGACCAACGGGACCCCGACGTTTGATGTGCGTGATGACGTTTGGAGCTGCATGCTGACCGGCGCATCATGTGAAAACAGTGAATTCCAAGCGACTACTGGATTCGGATCCCAGAGCAGTCAAGGCCATCGTGGACTACCAATACGTGGATGACTATGTGGACAGCTTCGCCACAGAGAGCGAAGCTATCGAAGTATCTACCAGAGTGAAGGAGATACATGCAAAAGGCGGTTTTGAGCTTTGCAAGTTTTGAGGCCAAACAAAAGATTTTGGGAATGCGGAAGTACCACAAAATTGCCCCCATCATGTCCGATGGGAAGAGAATTGTCGGTCTTTCGTGAAGAGATAAAATAATCTCAGTGAACATGTTGGCGCCCCCGGGTGGACTGTAATTAATATTTTTAAATAAAAAGCAACAAAAAAAGGTGACAGTGACACAATTCATAATAAAAACAAAATATACATATATTCAAAAAAAAAAGAGTTGCTCGCGACGGTTGTGGTGGTGAATAAAAAAATAAAAATTAAAGAATTCTCCGCGTCGCGAAACAAACTCTCTTTAATCAACGAGCTGGTACTGGAAGGATTCGTCGTCCCCATGCCCTGCACCTGCATCGATTGTTCAAGGAAAGTGGCCGCAAAATAGAAAAGAAAATATATATATTATTTGCAATCACAGTCGCCTTCTATATTTATATATTTGCATATATATTTGGTATACATACAAACAGATGCAGCGATAATATTCTCGTTTTCTTTTCCCACCGTTATCCGCTGCTATACATGTATGTACGTATATGCACTTTTGGCGCATTTAGTTTAACGGAACGCCAAGTGACGCGCTACCCTACAACTTGGTTGGGTATATTGTTTTCGAGTGCCTCGACTATCAAATAATTCGTTTATCAATTAATTAATCAATTTAGATTTTTTTTGGTTAAATTTAATAAATTATTTATTATATTTAAAATAAGATTAATTAATTATTTTCTTTTTCGCATTTTCTTGAAATCAAAATTAAAATTTATTCAATTTAATTCAACAACAAGAAAAATATTTTAATAAAATTTAAATAAAATATTAAATCTTAAACATTGCATTGTTTTCGTTTTTTGTATTAAAAAAATTAATTTTTTATAATAGAAAGTACTAAACAAAAACGACTCTTAATTCCACGACTCTTGTCTTAAAAAGAAGATTTAATGTCAAAGTTAAAAGCATTCCCCGGAGGAACGTTTGGAAGATGGATCATTTCCTCTAAACAAAACCGAGCTAGAGGGCAGGCTCCAGGTTTTAGATGAGGCAATTTCTAAAGCAAATGAGTTGCAAGACCAGATCGAGCAAATAGATGAATTGGATGATTTCGGAGCCAAGTAGGAAGAATTAGGAATAACTACCAAGGCAAGGATTATGTCCCTATATAATCCAGCTACTGCAATTTCTGCAGCCCCAACTCGAGCTCGACTTCCCAGTTTGGCATTGCCAAAATTCAGTGGAAATTATTCGGATTTCAAAATTCATAAGTCTTTTCAAGACATTAGTTGACAAATATGTGAACATTCCTGTTATTGAGAAATTTAATCACTTAATTTCTTGCCTCTCTGGTGAAGCCTTAGGAACTATCAAGGCATTCCAAGTCACCGAGAGTAATTACTGCAAAGCTATCGCTAGTCTAAAAAGAGTTTATGATAACGAATGTCTCATCTTTGTGAACCAAATACGTCAACTGTTCAGCCTTCCGAAAATTTCCCAGCCGTCTGCATCGTCGTTGAGGGGTCTCATCGACACTGTGTCTTCAATTTATGGATCACTATTATCCATAGGAGCTGATACTAAAATTGCTAACTCAATGATTATCCATTTAGTTTTGAGAAGAGTGGATCCAGTGACCAAGCAAAAATGGGAAGATTCACTGGATTATGAGGAATTGCCGCTGTGGTCCGATTTCGAAAAATACTAAATCGTAGATACCAGCATCTGTCCGCTGAAGAGACTGGCAAACCAAAACAAGAAAGAACTGGGTTCAGCAAGCAACTGAATAGAACTTCTTTGGCTTGTTCTTCTACCAACGCCAAACCAGCTTGCAGTTATTGTAACGCTAACAACCATTTTTTGTCCCAGTGCAGTCCGTTCGCTCGCCTTGCTGTAATGCAAAGGTTTGAGTTTGTTAAGGCAGCCTCCCTATGTTTGAATTGTCTGCGAAAAGGACACACGGTAGCGAATTGTAAATAGACCAGGTGTCAAATAGACCAGATTTACAGTGACTAAAAATAACTTAGCGTTACCACCACCCACACAAAATCCTCCTCCAGCGTTAACGAATGATGGCCTTTCTACTTCACAGGCTTTGCATGCGTCTTCTGTAGAAAGGGTTTTGTTAACAACGTCGATCGTAAGCGAAAAAACGATGAGCACATATTAGCCCGAGCATTACTTGACTCAGGGTCACAAATGAATTTTATTACAGAAGATCTAGCTCAACGCTTACAGATCCGTAGGGAGGAATCGTGCATCAACTTGCTTGGAATTGGGCAAACTAATTCACAAGTTAAGAAAAAGATACAAACCGTGGGGAAGTCGAGAGTTAATGGTAGCGAGTTTCCGTTCGACTTTTGGGTTTTGAAAACAATTTCAGGCTATCACCTTGACCAGTCAGTCAACGTGAAAGATTGGACCCTACCGAAGAACTTGCCATTAGCAGATCCATATTTTTACAAACCTCAGCAGATAGATATGCTAATTGGAGCTGAATCATTTTTCGAACTGTTGTCCGTTGGCCAAATAAAGCAAGGTCCGAACCATCCCATCCTTCAAAAAACTCTCCTTGGGTGGATAGTATCGGGAAAATGTCTGGCAAATTCCTCAACTCCTCAACAGCCGGTCTTTAGTCTGAATTGCCAAGAGGAAATATTAGAGTCAATAGGCAAAAACTTGAAAAAATTCTGGTCGTTGGAAGAAGTTCCATCTTCTAAAAAGATGTTGTCGCCAGAACAAGAGCTATATGAGGAACATTATCGGAGGACTACAAGAATACTGCCTTCAGGTCGATTTGAAGTTAAACTTCCATTTAAGTCGGATTCAAGCGCTTTGGGAAACTCATTCGAGATAGTCAAACGCCGATTTCTGTCGCTCGAGAAAAGATTATCTCGAGATCCGAACTTCAAGACAATTTATTTGGAATTTATGGAAGAATACGAATCCCTAGGCCATATGTCCCCTGCAAGCAATGACGTTCTTGCTTCTCCATACTACGTTATACCCCACCAGTGTGTCTTACGGCCTCAAACTACAACGACCAAACTACGAGTCATTTTTGATGCGTCCTGCACGACATCCACACAGAAGTGTTTAAATGAGTTGTTGATGGTGGGTCCAACAATTCAGGAAGAGCTTTACTCAACTCTTCTTAGATTTCGGCTAAACAAATTCGCTCTGGTAGCTTACATAAAAAAGATGTATCGTCAAGTGATGGTAAATGAAGCAGATCGACGATACCAGTAAATAGTATGGAGAAAAGACCCGTCTGAGTCCTTGAAATTGTGCAAGCTCAACACCGTTACTTATGGCACTGCACCAGCCCCACTTCTGGCCATAAGGTGTTTGAAGAGGTTGAGTGAATCCGCGAAAAATACATTCCCTCGAGCTGCTAAAGTTATTGGGTCTGACTTTTACGTCGACGACATGTTAACGGGTGCTGGTTGCGTGGAGAAGCTAAAGACAATTAAGTCTGAAGTAACTCAGGTTCTTCAAAACGCTGGGTTTGAATTGAGCAAGTGGTTTTCAAACTCGCCTGAAGTTACTGCATCCGAGAGCACGGTTAAGCCAATAACACTTTCGGACTCAGAGCTGACAAAAAAATTAGGAATCGTTTGGGTTCCTAAAGATGATGTATTTAAATTCGAAATTGATATGTCAGTCATGGGTCAAAGGGCGACTAAGCGGAATATTCTTTCGGTGACGTCAAAGCTTTTCGACCCCCTTGGCTTATTAAGCCCGATCCTTATTAAAGGAAAGATCCTGTTGCAGAAACTTTGGCTTAATAAGTGGAATGAGTCGATTCCACTGCACTTGGAAACCGCGTGGAACAAAATTCAGCTTGCCTTGTCACAGTTAGCAGATATCTCAATACCGAGATTTGTGATAAGTGAGCCAATGTCACCAATTGAAATTCATGCCTTCTCTGACGCATCGATGAGAGCCTATGGAGCCTGCGTCTATATCCGTTGCAAATCTGCAGAAGGTAGTAAAGTCTCATTGTTGACTGCAAAGTCGAAAGTAGCGCCGCTCAAGACAAAGACGCGCCCCCGTCTTGAGTTATGTACACCTTCTCGCGGACCTCTGTCGCAAAATAAAACCTCTTATCAAAGCACCGATCGAACGAAGTGGAAGTTTGTCTTTATTGGATTCGTTCCCATCCATCGTCGTGGTCAACGTTTGTATCAAATAGAGTTGCTGAGATTCAAGAGTGGTCAGAGGATAGCACGTGGCGGCATGTACCAACTAAACAGAACCAGGCAGATATTGTGTCAAGAGGTGGAGACGTAAAGGAAACGACAGAATCAATCTGGTTCAAGGGTCCATCGTTTTTAACGGAGCCGGAAGATAAGTGCCAACGAGCCCCCGGTTTAAATGGTCACCAGAGATTTTGCAGATGGAAGCAAAGAAGAATGCGGTCGGACTGACTGCAATGGTCTCTACCTCATATTTGTTGGAATTGATAGAAGGATTTTCCTGTCACTTAAAACTGCTGCGAGTGATCGTTTACATGGTCCGCTTTATAAAGAAGTGTAAAAAATCAGTAGTTACTTCTGATAATGTACCTTCACCTGTCGAATATCAAGAAGCTTTCAATAAAATTGTCCAGATAGTCCAAGAGCACGAATATCAAGAGGAAATTAAAAATATTCGAAAAAATATTATTGTTAGCCCAAGCCTACAGAAGTTAAGTCCGTTTGTCCATGAAACCTCTCAGGCTGGGCTTACCTTTTCGTTGTTGCGGTTCGGGGGGCGACTAGCTAATGCTCCTATTTCGTACGATGCGAAGTTTCCAGTAGTGTTGACGAAGCGCTCTCAATTTGTTCAGAGCTACGTCCGATACTTGCACGAGTCGAATTTTCATGTGGTTCCACGAGCACTGGTGAGTCACTTGCGACAGCGCATTTGGATACTGTTCGTCCGTAGAGCGTTATGCGGCAACTACGTCAAACTTGAACTCACGGGAGTAACGGTAGGTCCCGGAGTCGTAGTCAAAGACCGTAAATAGTCTTGACTAAATTTACCTGGATTCTGCAAGGGACTGCTCGGGTTGGCCAGACGCTTGCTGTGATCAGGCTGGAGTTGATGTGCTTGAAGTCCTGGGGTGGTTTTCCTCAAGTACCGGTGGTATGGTGGTTCGGCTGATTCCTTATCGGCCGGTCCTAATGGCGGTCCGTTTTAACGGAAGCAACACTCGAGCTAGACTGGTATGCCGCGGGGTCTCCTCGTGCTCCGTTTCACGGCTGCAACACTTGGAGTAGTTAGGTAACGCGGGGTCTACTGGCGGTCCGTTTCACGGGAGCAACACTCGAAGTAGACTGGTATTCCGCGGGATCAACTCGTGGTCCGTTTCACGGGAGCAACACGCGAAGTAATGAGGTGACGCGGGGTCTATTTGTGGTCCGTTGCACGGGAGCAACACTAGAAGTAGACTGGTATGCCGCGGATTCTTCTTGTGAACCGTTTCACACAGGATCACTCGAAGTAGGTTGATTTTAAGTGCCGTGGTTCAGACACTGAGTTACGAGACGATTGACTCTGATTTCGGAACTGTCTTTATTTCAGAAGAATAAATCTTATATAAGATGCTAAATTATACATCATTACATCTAAGAAAGGTCAAAGTTCTGGACGTGCTAAACTAAGGTTAATACCAGGGTCACCCACCTCTGAGTCAGCTGACTCAGATTGTTTGTTCACGTACTGCTTCCCACACGTATTTCGGCTTCGCTGGCTGCTTTCGGCTTGCCTCGGTCAGTCGGTCATTCTTCCCGCTGATCACGCTGATTCTGCTTCGGGAGCCATCGACTAGTGCCGAGTTAGTAGGTTGGATATAGTTTTATGCTTATTACTAATTATTTATAGGTGAGAAAATCGGTTAGTGGGTTTGTATATTGCGACATGCTGATGCATTTTGATTGGATTAAATTACTAAGTGTGCATATCGGGTAGTAGGTCTTGGCACTAGGTGCCAACAGGTAGTAAACGCGAAGGAAGTCTGCAGTCAGATAGTGCGGTCATGCATACGCTGTTTTAAATGCAAGCCTCATCTGATGACTCAAATCATGGGAGATTTACCCTTAGATCGAGTTCGTGCTCTCTGCCGATTTTCCATATGTGTCGTGAATTTCTGTGGCCCTATTGAGACGACATTGAAAATTCGTGGTAGGCCACCATACAAGTCCTACATTGCCCTGTTTGTTTGTTTTGCGTCCCAGGCAGTACATTTAGAAGTAGTTTCCGATTTGTCAACTGATTCCTTTTTATTGGCTTTTCAAAGGTTCGTTGGGCGTCGAGGCTGTCCGCAGATCGTACACTGCGACAACGCGACGAACTTCGTCGGAGCGAGTCGCCACTTCGCAGCACTGCGGCACCAAATCGAAAGCGAAGCGGACGTGCTGCGGCAATACGCATCAAGAAAAGGATGCGTATTTTTATTCACACCGCCGCGAGCTCCGCCCATGGGCGAACTATGGGAGGCATGTGTAAAGTATGCAAAGCACCTACTCCTACGAGCGGTGGGCAACGCGAAGTTGACCGCAGAGGAGCTGCAGACCGTCCTCGTTGGAGTCGATGCCGACCCAAGCGACAGAGAGGCGTTGACTCCCGGGCACCTATTGACAGGCGGGCCGCTCATCGCCCCACCAGCACCGCGGACCCCGGACCAGCAGGGTCTAACGTGCTTGCGGCGATGGCGGCTTGTCTCGTCAATCAAGCAAACGTTTTGGCAGCGATGGTCCCGGGAGTACGTCTTGGGCCTACAGGCGCGGTCGAAGTTGCAGCGGGAGCAGGAGGACGCCAGGAAGGGCGATCTGGTCCTGGACGCCGAGGAAAACCAGCCGCCCCAACAGTCGTCGAGAACAGGATCACCGCTAGGGTCGTCGAGACTCACGCCGACGCGGACGGAAGTGTCAGGGTCGCCGACGTCAGGACTAGTACAGGAGCGGTCTTCAGGAGAGCAGTCCACAAGCTGGCGAGGTTGCCAGTGGTTGAAGCCTGATGGAGGCCTTCAACGGGGCCGGTGTAGAATAAATGTAGATGGTCTCTACCTCATATTTGTTGGAAGTGATAGAAGGATTTTCCTCTCACTTAAAACTGCTGCGAGTGTTCGTTTACATGGTCCGCTTTATAAAGAAGTGCAAAAATTTGTAGTTACTTCTGATAATGTGCCTTCACCTGTCGAATATCAAGAAGCTTTCAATAAAATTGTCCAGATAGTCCAAGAGCACGAGTATCAAGAGGAAATTAAAAATATTCGAAAAAATCTTATTGTTAGCCCAAGCCTACAGAAGTTAAGTCCGTTTGTCCATGAAACCTCTCAGGCTGGACTTACCTTTTCGTTGTTGCGGGTCGGGGGGCGACTAACTAATGCTCCTATTTCGTACGATGCGAAGTTTCCAGTAGTGTTGACGAAGCGCTCTCAATTTGTTCAGAGCTACGTCCGATACTTGCACGAGTCGAATTTTCATGTGGTTCCACGAGCACTGGTGAGTTTCTTGCGACAGCGCGTTTGGATAGTAAACGCGCAGGAAGTCTGCAGTCAGCAGTGCAAGCCTCGTCTGATGACTCAAATCATGGGAGATTTACCCTTAGATCGAGTTCGTGCTCTGTGCCCATTTTCCATATGTGGCGTGGATTTCTGTGGCCCTAATGAAACGACATTGAAAATTCGTGGTAGGCCACCATACAAGTTCTACATTTCCCTGTTTGTTTCCCCTGCGACGAACTTCGTCGGAGCGAGACGCCACTTCGCAGCACTGCGGCACCAAATCGAAAGCGAAGCGGACGAGCTGCGGCAATACGCATCAAGAAAAGGATGCGTATTTTCATTCATGCCGCCGTGGGCTGCGCACATGGGCGGACTATGGGAGGCAGGTGTGAAGTCTGCAAAGCACCTACTCCTACGAGCGGTGGACAACGCGAAGTTGACCTCAGAGGAGCTGCAGACCGTCCTCGTTGGAGTCGATGCCGTCCTGAACTTGAGGCCCCTGGGCGCCCTCAGTCAGGACCCAAGCGACAGAGAGGCGTTGACTCCCGGGCACCTATTGACAGGCGGGCCGCTCATCGCCCCACCAGCACCGCGGACCCCGGACCAGCAGGGTCTAACGTGCTTGCGGCGATGGCGGCTTGTCTCGTCAATCAAGCAAACGTTTTGCCAGCGATTATCCCGGGAGTACGTCTTGGGCCTACAGGCGCGGTCGAAGTGGCAGCGGGAGCAGGAGGACGCCAGGAAGGGCGATCTGGTCCTGGACGCCGAGGAAAACCAGCCGCCCCAACAGTCGTCGAGAACAGGATCACCGCTAGGGTCGTCGAGACTCACGCCGGCGCGGACGGAAGTGTCAGGGTCGCTGACGTCAGGACTAGTGCAGGAGCAATCTTCAGGAGAGCAGTTCACAAGCTGGCGAGGTTGCCAGTGGTTGAAGCCTGTTTGAGGCCTTCAACGGGGCCGGTGTAGACTAAATGTAGAAGATTAAGTTTGAATTTTATTGAAGTCTAGTATAAGTTAGTATAGGGTGGAGCAAGAGCGCAAGAAAAGCTCACTTGCGCTTTCTCGTGAATTTGCCCCGCTTCGCCGCAATAGATAAGCTAGGCTTAAATTCTTTTGGTAAAAATATAATCGGATTTATAAAGTGGAACCGTGCGCACGCAATTTTCGTTGTTTTTCGTAGTTGCAATATTTATATATTTACAGCCACCTTTTTCTTTTGGTCATTCATGAAGAGATAAAATAATCTCAGTGAACACTCATAAAAATTTACCATAAAAAAGAAATCTTATAACTTAAAAGGTGGCTGGATATTTTTGGGCATATTTTATGCACCTTAACCAAAAACAATCAAAAAAGTAACTTAAACAAAGATTTTGTTTAATTTTGTCGCACAGTGTAATTGGCTTGTGCATTTATGGTATATATTAGTTGGTATATTTTGGATGA
Source organism: Drosophila pandora (assembly GCA_021223865.1). Lineage (NCBI taxonomy): Eukaryota > Metazoa > Arthropoda > Insecta > Diptera > Drosophilidae > Drosophila > Drosophila pandora. The sequence continues at coordinate 256,768 of JAJJHT010016026.1, read as the reverse complement.
ATTATCGGGATGTTTTATCGAAACTGCTTATTGTTTTGTATTGTGTTAGCAAGATTCTATTCATTTAAAAAATGTTTATAAATTCGAGAAAAACGCTTTTACGCCTTGGGAACCGTTTACCTTTTTCCTTAAACTTTTTCGATACCCATTTTCAAAAGTACCCTGGTAAATATATAGTTGAACTTAAGATCTAAAATGCATATAATGTTTTAAGATATGTACATAATCTTAAAATCTGAATTGCGTTATATTAGGGTTCAAAGGTTGCTAATATTTTCGTATATTATAAAAATTTTTTTTAAGGTTTCTTATGACTGAGCAAGTACTAAGAAATTTGAAGACCATACACAACGAATAACGAATATATACATACATATGTATTTCTTAACGGCCGCGATCTGTCGACTATATACCATTGCTGCCATATAACTGATTGATCGGCATTGAATGGCGGTAATTTTAACAAATACGGCAATGGCAGCAATATTTTTGAAGGTTCCAAAAATAAAAGTGATTTCCGGTAGCCTTCAAACATTGATGTTAGATCATCAGAAATTTAACAATCAACGTTATATTGTTAGATAATCGTTTATCCCAGGCACAGCTGGGAGGTTTCTCAAAATTTCAATTTTTAGTTTTTTTGCAGCCGATCCTTTTGATATTTTGCGGATCGGATAAGGTTGCCCCAAATGAAATCCGTAGAAAGTCCCATCCATCTATGTAGCTTAAAAAACAAGAATGGTAGTAAAATTCCGATTAATCTGTTATATGACAGCTATAGGATATAGTCGATCAATCCCGGCCGTTTCGATACTGCCTGCAAACAAAAGAAGGAAGAAGAGTGTGCAATGTTTCAAGTCGATAGCTTTAAAACAAAGAGACAGAAAGATAGATGGACAGACGGACATATATATATCGACTCAGGAGGTGATCCTGATCAAGAATGTATATACTTCTTAGGGTCGGAGATGTCTCCTTCATTGCGTTGCACAGTTTTGATCAAAATTATATTACCCTCTGCAAAGGGTATAAAAATGGCACCAGCAATTACCATATCTCTGGAATACTCATCCAAAATTGAAATCTCAGATTTTCACATTTATTTATTTTATTATTTTTATACTTCTATTTTATTCATAGTCTATCTATTCTGAGGATGCAAGATAGAAAGGAGATATCATTGCTTTACACTAAAAATTTCAATCGCAAAATTGAAATATCAATCAATTCATATTTTGGCGGAAATTGAGTGTCTGATTTTCTTCTAATTTTTATCACTTAAAGGAGCGGTTAAGGCAAAGACTTTAGCTCACTTAAACAGCAAAAAAAAATGTATCATGGGTTATTTTAAGAAGGCAATCCACTAAAATTTTATAAAAAAGTAGCAGCAAATCGCGCCTCCTTCAATCCAGGTGGTCATTATACATACACCCCAGCGAGCCTGGATCAGGAGTCTCCTGATTGGACCTTGGTGTCCCCGATCGGTTTCTTTGACCACCCCTCGCTTTGCAGGGTCACTTCTGTTCGTTGGAGTAAGGACGCGTTAAGGCATACGGGATTTGCAAGATCACTCCTGTTCTTTGGGGTAAGGATGTGATAAGGCATTCGCCAAAACGGTCCATTACTACGCTTCGATAAAAGGTTATGCTGTGTTTGGGAAATAATCCAACCCGACACTTTTCTGTTCCGCTTCTGTTGCGCCACGGATCCTTCTCACGGTATTCTAAAACAGTTGAACTTTAAACTATAAAAAAAATATAATCTGAACAATTTTTTTTTAATTTCTTAACGTATCCTTATTTTATAATATACTTATATTTCCTATTCTATATATTATATACGAAAATAGCTTCCCAACTGCTTCACAAAAGTTCACCGATTGAAACTTACGCTGCTGCTGCTCCAATTCCTATTCCGATGAACGTCGATGCTGCTGAAACCACTCGATTCTCTCCACAACGGTCGAGAGATATTTCTTCCGATCTTACACATGCATCTTCGCCACAAGACATCACCCCTAATTGTGCCACTAAGTTTGGATTAGTTAATACTAATTTTGACATAGACTTTCATGTACAATCATATGATTGCTATGGGTCCATCAGTCTATACTCAGTTATGCAAAGCAATGTGCCCACTCCATTCGCAGGAATTCATAGGATTTCACATTTGCATATGCCTGGTGGCCAGTGGTCGCAAGAATACAAGTTCACGTCGCTAAGTATGCAAAATTTTCACTATACCTGCCTTCGCGATAACACCCGCGCTGACTGTGCGGATTCCCAAGGTAAGCAGCAAATATCTTATACAATTTATCCAACTTATCAAAATATAAATTATAAAAAAATAAAGTAGACAGCTTAAATTCAAAATTTCTATGAAAAAAATTTGAAAACAGAGTAGTGGTGCGTAAAACATGGTTTTCGGGGACCAATATTAAAGAACCTGGTTCATCTGAAACACAAAATTCAAACGAATTTAGTTAAAGTTGAAGATAATCTAGTTATTAATCGAAGGAATAAAAAAAAATTCACTTTTGACAAAATGGCAACGGCCAAAACCAAACTTTTTGATTTTCCCAAAAAAAGGTTAAAGCTGTAGGTAGCTGTAAAAAAGAGATTTTTTTATTTAGAAATCAATTCTTCCATTAAAGACTACATTTTTAGAGATCTTTCTATAAAAGAAGCTCACAAGTTTGTGCAGAATCGATTTGGTAGTTTTTGAGAAATTTTTGTATCCTACTTTCAAAACACTGTTAGCGTTCCGTTAACGTTTTTCGAAGTTCGAACGTTTTCTTTTTAACGAACTGTTTCTGGACTACTTTACAATTACAATTTCCAAGCTACTTTTTAAGTGCCAATTTTCCATTGGCCATCTGTGCTTTACATACGCGTGTTTAAAAAGTGCAGTGACTTTTCAAGTTTCGCCGGCAATGTATTTTCGAATATACATTTTTTGCTACATTCTTTCTGAACATACGTGTTTTCTTTGCTGTGGTTTTATTAGGAGGTGTAAAGAACAGATCCATGAGGCAGAAATTTTCTAAAGAGTTGATAAATATACATCATATCTGTCTGTCCCTGCTCTTTAGATTATTTTGTATAAACAAAATTTTCGCTATGAAAGCCACTCTGCCATGCAAGCTTCAGTAAGTTCTATGAAATTTAAGAAAAAAAGGCAAAGCTTCGTTTAGTTTTATTGCAGCTATAGTTTTATTGCACCCCAATTTTTTCTGATTGTTCAGTTATATTGCAACTATAGGATATCAACTATACAGATTATCGGATCCCGGCTGTAGGATGTGTTAAAAGTGGTTATTCGATAACTTTCAATCAGTGGTGGGCAAACTCTCATTTTTTTATAACTCGCGAGCGTAGGGCCAGAAATTCTGCCGCAGCGCTGACGGAACACGCAACGTGAAAACGATCTCACATAGCTTATAAAGTTGCCCAAAATAAAATCTGTACCAAGTCCCATGTTTGTAACTTAAAAAACACCAAGGTTATGACATTTCCGATCTATCAGTTATATGGCAGCTTTAGGATATAATGGACCAATCCCGGCCGTTCCGACATATATGTATACTGCCTGCTAGGAAAAGAAGGATGTGTCCAAAGTTTTAAAACTGAGAGTCTATTTTGCGTAGAAACTGACAGGCAGTCGGACCGACGGACAAACATGCATATATCGTCTCAGGAGGTGATCCTGATCAAGAATACATATACTTTATAAGGTCGGAGATGTCTCCTTGGGTGGACTTATTATTATTTTTAAATCGAGTCACCCGCTATTTCTATACTCAAAGAATCACATAGTTTCACAAAATATTATTTTTGGTGTATATTTCCTCGCAACAATGCTGTTGCTCCTGCTCCTGTTGTCCCTGCTGCTACGGTGACTCCTCTCCAGGTTCAGTGAGTTCGCCCTTACATTATGGCTAAACCTTGGCACGTCTTGGTGCCTGGCAGCCGCACAAGAGCACGTATGGCCTTTCTACTTTTCAGGACACACACACCGTTGCGTTCGCCACTACTCGCCTCACACCGGCATTCATACGCTCTGCCGAATAAGGGGCGTACTAGAGATTAGACGTCGTACCTCCTTCACACTTGGTGATAACTGTGCATACGCCCCAGTGAGCCTGGATCAGGAGTCTCATGACTGTTTCGTGGTATCCCCGATCGGTTAATTAGACTTTGCAGTATCACGCCTGTTTGTTGCATTAAGGATTCGATAAGGCGTACGCCTGAACATGGTGGTCCTCCAACTCAACACTCCCAGCTTCCCCAAAGGAATCGTCCCGGGTCGCTCTAGGGGTTGCCAGATGCGCCCTTCATGGCGTTTTTACTTTCTTTTGCTCCGTGCTCGTTTCGTACTCACCGCACTTGCTAAGCACGGCCCCTCCAAGGACCGTTTCGTTCCACACTGTTATAGTGTTTTCGCTTTCCCTCTTCCGGCTGACCCTTATGAAATTTGGAAGATCGGGATATTTTTCCACAAGTGGAATTTTTATTAACTCCGACCATTAACCGAACAGTATATCATCAAAAACACCAAAGTTGTGTCATTCCCGATCGTTCAGTTATATGGCTGCTATAAAATATAGTCGACTGATCCCGTTAAAACTTAAATATTGCGTGCAAAGAAAGTAATGTGTGAAAAGTTTGAAGTCTAAGCTTTGAAACTAATTTGCCTAGAAACAGACAGATGGACATGCTTATATCGACCCAGAGGGTGATACTTAATAGGATAGTCTTCTTCACTGCGTTGCACATTAATTCCTGTTAAAAATATTTATCATCTCGCGGCTGAACTTTCCCCTATTTACAGAAAACTTAAATTATGTCTAGCAGAGGTCCGTGATTATAGCCGTAAAATTTTTTGTCCCTTACTTCGTCCGGAATACCTAAAACATTGTTACCGGATGGAACGATCTTCCATTCTGCTTAACGTTGGCCTTGGAAATTTAAATAATGAAGATACTGTTAAGTCAAGGAAGAAAATTGAGGAAAAATAAGGAAGTCAAGGAAAAATATTGATCATGATCGCCTAGTTCTTCCATTGTAAAATCGCCCTACGAGTTTTCCTCCAGGATCCCATCAAAGATCCTGCTATAAAGCTTTCCGTTCACCTTCCTTTGGGAACTCATTGTGATCCAATTTTCCCGAGCCTAATCACAAATTCTATATAGTTATGATCAGAAAAAGACTATATTTATTTGCTAATGACTGCATCAGGTAGTAAATCCAAAAAGGAAATAATTTCAAAGACCTCTCTCCTGTTTTTGATGATAAGGGTAAGCTGTTATACATCTGGAGCTTAAGGATTACATCATAGATTGATTCTCCCTACTTGTTGGTATCAGTGCTACCGAAATAATAAGCTTTGGATTTTCGCTATCTTTCACCAGCTTTAATCACAAAGACTAGTTTGCGTACAAAACGAACAGACGGACATGCTTATATCAACATCCTGATAGGGTCAAAGAAGTCTCTTTACCAAAATTATATCAAGTGTATAACAACCTTCTACATTAAGGGGGCATGCGCACTTGTAAATTTCAAAAAATCAATTTTTTTTTTGGATTTTCTTAAAGGGCATATATTTAGAAATGTGTTCACAAAATTTTGAAATGATCCGGTGAAAATTCATTGAGATACATATGTTTAAAGGTAGGGGCGTCCGGTTTATGTAAAAGGGAGTTGAAACTTTAAACACGTTTTTCTCAAAACTACGTTTTTGAAGTCGGTGACCACTCTTACTCGAAAACTAGTGACCCGATTGTCTTAAAATTTAGCATGCTTTTTTAATACATAATAATCTAGTACTTAATCGAAGGATTGATTTTTTTATGCAAAACTTTTTTTTTACAGCTGAAAAACTACCGCTTTTTTTTAACGAAAAACTATTGTTAAACTTTGATAGGTCGCCATTTTGTCGAATATATATTTTTTTTAATATCCATCGATTTAGTACTAGATATACGTTCAATAAATATAAATCCGTTTCATTTTTTGATTTCAAACGATCCAGGTTTTCACAGTCTTGGTCACCGCGACCCGTGTTTTTCAGACGGACCTCACTTCGACGGGGCATAACTTTGAAACTGCTCAATATTTTCTACTTTTTTTCAAATTTAAGTTGAAATGATGTACTTTCACATAATAAAGCGATATTTAAAAAAAACTCAATAGTTTACGAGGAAAAAATTCTGGAAAAATGTCTATTTTTTGGCGCTCTAACTGCCCCCTTAAGGCTAAAAAATCTAAAGAAATTACCACTTTACAGGATTTTTGTGTGGATCTGCGCGGCGAAGCTATACTACACGATCGACGCCACCTTCTACTTCATTACCTACTTCAAACTTACCGATCCAGAAAACAGCCCCAGTAAAATTTTCTAAAAAAGAACAACTCCAGAAAGCATTTAAGGAGTATGGTTCTACTATAGTGGTCTTCCATGTATGCATTTCATTGATTTCGGTTGTTAGCTTTTATGCACTCGTATCTAGGTAAGATATTATTTATAGTAATAATATTTATTTTTCCCATTTATTTATATAAATATATATAATTTTAAAAATATTAATACAACAAAATTATTTTATTTCTTGTATTTTTCAGTGGAGTTAACATGATTTCCATCTTAGAGTTTCTTGGAGTTCCTCCTTCCACGATAGCCGAAAAAATATCTACTGGAAGCACTTTTGTCATAGCCTATGCTGTTCATAAAGTTTTTGCACCAATTAGAATAAGCATAACTCTGGCTGCGACGCCGTTTATCGTTCGTTACCTGCGGTTGAAAGGATTCTTAAAAAACAGTCAAAAAAACACCTAAACTTTTTTTTTCGAATCGAATTTTCTGTCCTAGTAACTAAACTTGCGCAACTATTCATTGTAGTCGCAATAATGACAAGGAAGAAATTAATTTTTTTATTTGTATTTAATTAAAAAAAAAATAAACATTTTAAAATATTGATATTAGGTTAAGAATAAATTTATTAATTAGACAATTTTACAATTAGAAAATAACAAAAAGACCTTTGGCTGAAAAAATAAACATTTTATATAACATGACTTATTTCCTCTCACAGTAAAGGCCATTTATACTGCACTCACACGTGACTCAATTACAATTTGTACGCCATACGAAGTCTTTAATCTTATAATAATTGTACTCTATCTCATACTAGAGATTTTAGCATTATTTTCTTATTAGTAGCTATCGGCAGCCTCTTCGTCCATTTCGGCATTACGTTTTTCTTCTTTACCTTTTCGTCGATTAATCCATGGCATGAAACACCAAAGGCTGGCACCGCCTAAAAGCGTTAATCCCAAAGCGTGGAAAAGTGGATTGTAGTCATTGACCGCCTCAAACCAGAAATTACAAAGCGGTGGGCCAACTAACTGAAGTATGCCATTAACAAACAAGCTGATACCGTAAGACGATGTCAACCGTTCAGTTCCAAGCATGTCTGCCATGATAACAGCTGTTATTCCAACATATATTCCAGACGCGAGCCCAAACAACGCACACCAAAAACAGACTGAACTGTATGACCACGCAAATGGTAAAAGAGCAAGGGAAAGACCTGATATTGATAAACCGCCAACGAAATACCAAGTCTTTGGTATATATCCCATATCTGAAAGGGCTGAACCTCCTATACGACCAATGAGGTCTGTTGCTGACACAACAGATAATAGATAGGCAGCTAGTGTTTTATCAAATCCTCTGGCTTCGCCAAAACTGGGAAGTAATATGATAAAATTTGTGTAGCTAATGGCATTTGTTGAATTGGATATTAGTATAACCAAATACATTGGATCCGTCAACAGGCTAAGGTCGAAAAATTTAGAGCGTTCGTTCGCTTGCATTTTTCCTCGGGATTCGTCGTTGTCTTGGAGTCCATCAGCGGTGACAAGATCGTGGCTGGGTCCTGCCCCACTAGTGCCCAAGGACCGAAGGGATAAATGTGATGAGAATTCCTTTGGCTGAAATGACAAAGTGCTGCCGTGATATGGTGTGCTGACATATAAAAAGCTGCTAGTGGATGGGGAACGCTTGGATAATCTTGACTTTGACGTATTTCGTAAAGTAAGTTTGCCTGAACTGGAACGACCTTCAGGAACGGCATATAGGGAAGACTGAGAGTTCAATTGACCAGGCGTAAATGTTTGATTTCTTTGGGGCAATCTTACTGGTGTACTTATTTTACGAGTTCGCTGTTGGAAATCATCCCCATGTTTTGTATAGTTTTGAACAACAGCCGCTGATGCGCTTCGGACGAAATGCTGATTTTCATTATTGTGCAAATACATTGGTGAAGGAGGTGAATTGCAGTGCAACAAATGCTTTTCATTTGTCTCATTAGAAGGCGTACTATCTTCAACATTTTCAAACTTCATTACAATTCCCATATCTTCTTCTTCAGGTATATCTTCCAAAGCCTGGCTTGCCCTTGGAACTCGAATCATGTGCTGTTCAACCGGCTCGTAAAAAAGGGCAGCCACAAAAACGTTTAATGTAATTCCACCCATTATTAAACAAGAGCCATGGTATCCGTAAGTCTCCAGCAGCCAGCGCAAAAGAGGTGGAAGAAAAATGCTCCCTAGAGCACTTCCTGAAATACATAGCCCGTTGGCTAGTCCTCGTAGTTTCGTAAAATACGACGTTACGATGTATACTGTGGGTGGAAAAGAAAGACCCGCGCCAATTCCGACCAAAACGCCATAGCTAAACAAAAAATGAGTACTATTGTTAATTCAAAGTTAAACTAAGTAACTAAATATATTACCTAATGTACAAGTATCCTATTGAAGAAGCCCAGAAGGATAGTATCATTCCTAATGATGCGGAGGCTCCACCCAGAAGTGTGACGGTTCGATACGAATATTTCACGGAAAGAATACTTGATACAGGGCCTGAAAATTTTAATTGAAATAAATGTTTTTCAATTTATTTTATAACAGTTAAATACTCACCTAAAGAACTGTAGAGAAAGTAACAAAGTGCTGGTATCCAAGCTGCTTTTGTTGGAGAGGATTTGAAAGCCGCAGTGAATTCAACAAAAAGCACTCCAAAACTTTTGATTGTCCCAGGAATGAGGATATTGGTCAAGCACGATCCTAACAATACTAGCCAACCCCACCCACCATCAGGAGGAACCAAATCATATTCACAGTCATCTTTCTTGCTGATTAATTTACCTGTGTAACAATAAAGGTAATATCATAAGGTGATTATGTGTTTAAATGGTTTACGGGAAAGTACAAAATAAAGTGCTAATAATCAAGAATAATATTTTTCCTATTTTCTGACATGTTTAAACCGTATCTGAATTATAGTTAATTGTATAGTGAATAGCACATGCCTTAATATTTTCTTCTACATACGATTTTTGACATACACAAATACCAAAGAAAATTTAAACAATTTAAAAACTCATCCAAAAATTAAATATTGCGTTATACCACTAACCATACAACATATAGACTACTCATTGCATACAATGAAAATGGGCGCCAAAAGAGAGCATCTTACTCTCTTTCTAAGGCTGATAATCTCATTGCGTTGTTCTGTCGCAGAGAAGCGCATCATCAAGAAGGTTGCTCCGCGGTTAAATTGATCTTTATATGCATGCCTGCTCACACATTCGCAACACGGTTTCATGAGTGTGCGTTCGATTTCGTCTTGAAGCCAGCCAAAATTTTTTGATTTTTGAAACTTTTTAGACTTGCTACCCTAAGAAAATGGGGGTATTCATTATTGTGGTAAAATTTGCGTTAATGATTTGTCTAACTTATTATAGAATAATTTTTATTTTTGATTTTAATAATAAAAATCCTTTTTTTTTATTTTGATGTTTAAAAATAAATAGTATATTTGATTTTTCTTAGAATAATCCAATAATTTTTATTATTCTTACTATAACTATAATAAATAAATTGAATACTATGTACTTGCTAAGGTATAATTTAGCTAAGAGATCTTTGACTTCCACCTTTATAAACTTCTAGGACAGATATACCTCATATGGATTGTGCTAATTATGTACAAATTAATCACTGCTGACTGCAGTCCACGAGGTGACGACCTGCTCGCCTTGGCGCTTTGAAACTTTTTCGCAGTGTAACTACCAACAGTGCCAGTACCAGAAGGCTGTGCTCGCAGCCCGTGACGTTTGACGACACGTTTGATGGATGAAAAAGCCATTCATGTTACCAGCTGGGGCGCAAAGGTTACTTGTCTGTGTGTGTGACTGGTTAGTAGCAACCTTGCACGGTATGCAAATATGGCGCAATAGACGACTACGACGAACGAAGTGAAGTAACCGCCTCCTGTGGCGTAACTAAATCATTTGGATTTGATCAACAGTTTTGAGCTTAGTGGGTTTAATGCGCATTTTATGAGTGTCCTGGGTGCTGGAATGCAAATCAGGGGCAGAAGCAGGGGCAGGGCCAAGAGAAGTTTCAGGGCTTTAAAGTGCAAATGGGCGTGTTAAAGTTCGTGGCTCTTTTCACTTGGGGACAGAGGCCTTGCCTGATTACTACATGCTGTTGCCAAAAACGCTTAACATTTGTAAAATTTTTGCCGGTCCCGGTTCCCAGTGACTTGCGGGGCACCCTTCCGGCATTGGCGTTTCCATCTTGTTCAAAACTATTATTTTATATTTATATTTGACTTATTTTATGTAGACTTTAATATAGGTGTACAGGTAGGTATATAAAGTAGAATCCGTACCAAGTCCCATTTTTCTAACTTAAAAAAACATCAAAATTATGCCAATTCCGATCGATCTATGACAGCTATGGGATATAGTCGGCCGATCCTTATGAAATTTTGTAGACAAGATATTTTAGCCAAATATAACATGTGTGAAGAGTCTCAACCCTCCAACTTAAAAAACACCAATGTTATGGCATTTCCGATCAATCAGTTATATGGCAGCTATAGGATATAGTCGACCGATCGCCGCCGTTCCGACTTATATACTACCTGCAAGGAAAAAAAGGATGTGTGCGGACTTTCCACACATGTTATGTTTGACCAAAATTTCTTATCTACAAAATTTCATAAGGATCGGCCGACTATATCCTATAGCTGTCATACAACGATCGGAATTGGCATAATTTTGATGTTTTTTTAAGTTAGAAAAAAAATGGCAAGGGTATATAAACTTCGGCTCCGCCCGAAGTTAGCTTTCCTTTCTTGTTTTTTTTTAGTTTTGTATCGCGTCTTACATCTCTCTATAATTCGGTCAACATAAAAGAAATCATTGATCAATTTAAAAAAAATAATCTTTTTTTTGTATTGAATTATACCACATCTCTAACTACTCAACCGATATTGATGAAATTTTACCCAGGTCTTCGAAATATCATTTATAAGGTATTAACCGAAGAATTTTTTTTTTAAATAAAACTATTTAAAAAAAATGTCGATAAATTTTTAAAAGTTTCATTCAAAGGTTGTTTGGTAATGACATACCGGTTTCTATATTGATATTTGACGACGATTTTAACATAGTTAGCATTGTCCGATTTAATTGCTATATGTACCGTTGTCTTCGATGATTGTCTGCCCTTTTGATGGTAGCTTGTATATGCCTCTCCTAAAGAAGTCCTTGTCCCTACTTTGCATGGCCAAAAACAGATGGTAATCGCTTGGGGCAATGTCCGGACTATAAGGCATTAACACTTCCCAACCAAGCTCCCATAGCTTATGACGCGTCACCAAAGATGTATGGGACCTGACGAGGTGGGGCCGCTTCTGTTCAAGTGCAATCTTCAATTGCTCTAGTTGTACACAATAGAGGTATCAAAATTGCAACTTCGGAATCGCCTAAACCACTGTTCGGCGGTTTTAATCGAAAGTTTGTTATCTCCAATCGATTGTAATTTTTTAACTATACTATACAAACTATATGTAATTTTAAAGGTGATGCCAATAACTTTCAAACGATATTCAGCATTACGTTAATATTTTATTTGATTTATTACTTCACAAGCGAAGCGCGAAATTTGAATATAAAAACCGGAATGTCATTTACCAAACTGGTATGTCATTATGAACTTGTATGAAATTATTATATCTAATTTTATGTATATATATGAGAGGAAACCCATGTAACCCCTTAAAACAAGATGGGCAAACTTAAATAAAAATCATTCATAACGTCACATTGTTTTGCTGCACTTTTGACCCTGCTAGCGGAGTTTTATTAATAACTCTACTAAATGAATAGATATTTTAAAGAAACTTTGTAGTCGCAGTTTTTACGTAATTTACGTAAGTCCTCGCTAAATCATCGCTCTACGTTAGTTATGTAGAAAATAAGGTACCCTGTATATTTTAGTATGTTACAATGTATGCTTTTATAGTTATAGGAAGGAGAAAGAGATGTTGGAGTAGATATAATGGCCTCGCTCTAAGGAATAGAGAATAAGAAATTATGTATATCAATTTTTCTGTTTTTTCCTCAACTTTAAAAAAAATTCAGTCACAAATAAAGTTTCGAAGCATTCACACGGTGTTCTAATTTTGTCGCTTCGAATTCTGCCGCTCAATAGGTTATGGGCCCAGGCACTGGAGAATTCAAGTTGTTCGGGGTGTGACTCGATATTAAGAACAATGAGTGCTCTTGATATTGATAAGTTAGAGGAGACGAACTATGACACATGGAAAATACAGATGCTATTTGTATTGGTGTATTCCGGTTTGTGGAGTGTTACGTTTTGAGAGTTAACTGAAACGAATGTTCCTTAAAGACAACAGTTTGCGGCATTGGACAGTAAGGCGTTGGCAACAATAACATTGAGTGTAAACTCATCTCAATTGGCCTACATCAATAATTGCTTGACGGCTGTGGAGGCATGGACCAAGTTGAAGGAGGTTCAACAACCTAGCGGACCTATAGGAAAGGTACAGTTATACAAGAAACTGCTTAATAAACGGATGGAGCAAGGGCAGAGCATGACGACCTTACTTATGTAAATTTGTGGAAATTCTGGATGGTCTAACTGGAGTTGGAATAGAGCTAAACGACGAACTTCGCACTATCGTTTTGCTATCAAGCCTTCCAGAGCAATTTAACCATTTCATGATCGCTATGGAGACACGAGATAAGTTGCCTTCGTTCAAAGTTCACACCATAAAGTTAAAGGAGGAGAGCGAAAGAAAAGGAATAGCAGATGAACGAGTCGACACTAAGGCATTCGCTGCAACGCAGAAGCACAACTCACAGACGAAAACCTATGGGCAAAAGAAAAGATAGAATGTCGTTTTTTTCAAGTGTGGTGAACAAGAACCCATTAAGTCCCAGTGTCAAAATGAGGGTGAGGGAGATCGCATGGCATCAAGAAATGTGGAGAATCGCCAAAGCAGCCTGCTGCACGCCTGTGACGTCAACAACATTGACAATTCAGCATGTTCAACAACAAGCCATATGTGTTGCGCAAGAGAGCTATTCACAAAGTTTAAGAAACACACGGAACAGATCGGACTGGCCAATGCTGGTTTCCTTCAAGCAGAAGGTATAGGTGACGTAAAGATACAGACAGGCCAGTGCATGTTGACACTAAAAAATGTTCTTTACGTTCCGAAGATTACCGGAAATTTCTATTCCGTGAGCAGTGCTGTCCAGAACAGGTGCAAGGTGACCTTTGACTTAGAGAATGCCAAGGTGATGCAAGATGGAGAATACATAGTGAAAGCCAAAAAGATTGGCAACTTGTACTTGTTTGTGGAGAGTAAAAATGCAAAGAAGTGGCGTGAAGCCATGGAAAGAGAACATGATTCTCTAGTTGCCAACCAGACTTGGAAAATCACTGATTTACCCAAAAATCAGCGAGCAATTGGATGCAAGTAGGTGTTCAACGAGAAGCGGCGGAGCTACGTCTTCATCAAATGGATGTATGCACCGCGTATCTCAACAGAGATCTGAGTGAGGCGGTCTACATGAAGCAGCCGGAAGGGTAATCATATGAAACAAATCCTGACAAGGTATTGCTTCTGAAAAAAGCAATATATGGCTTGAAGCAATCCGGAAGAGCCTGGAACGAGAAGCTAAATGGCGTATTGGTTAATATGGGATTCGTTGCCTGTGATAACGAGCCATGTTTGTACAAACATTGTGGAGAAGGTAATCTTGTACTAATCCTTGTATTTGTTGACGATATACTAATAGCCAGCCAATCGCACGAGAATTTGCTAAAAATCAAGAGCAGCATCTCACGATCATTCGAGTGCGTTGACAAGGGTCAACTTAACCATTTCCAGGGCATGGAAATTAAACGGGGAGCAATTACTTTAGGACATACGCAATATATCAAGGACTTATTGCATACCCATGGGATTGATTTTTGCAAATCGGCGAAGACACCTTTGGATCCTGGTTTTTAAATAGATTGCACAAGCCCCCAATGCAAAAAGGTGGATCCTATTTCTTATCAGTCCGTAGTAGGAGAGCTTATGTGGCTAGCTCTTACAACAAGGCCAGACATATTGCATTCGGTGTCAAAATTGGCACAAAGGAATCAAAACCCGCATGCTGAACACATGGCAGGCATAAAGCACGTCTTTAGATATCTCTCATCTACGATTGACATGAAACTACACTACCGACAATGTGGTCAATCGTTCTGTGGATACGTGGACGCGGATTGGGCAGGTGATAGGCTTGACAGGAAGTCCTGTACTGGTTACATCTACCTGTTACCAGGTGGTCCGATTTCTTGGCGTTCGGAAAAGCAGCGAAGTGAGGCGTTGAGCAGTACCGAGGCAGAGTACATGACACTATCGGCGGCATTTAAGGAGGTGACAATCATGCGAAGGCTGATTATGGAGATAGGTTGCGGAGGCAAGGACCCCGAACGTCTTTTATGGGGAAAATCTGAGTGCGCAGGCGCTAACCAAGAATCCCGTTCATCATTCCAGAACAAAGCACATTGATATATGTTATCATTTTGTTAGAGAAGTTGTTAAGGAAGGGAAGGTTTTGTTCAAATACAAATGTACAACTGAAATGATAGGAGATATTTTGACAAAAAAACTTCCTAAAACGCGAAGAGCTTACAAAAATGTTTAATTTGTTTTAATATTTATTTTTGTAAACAAACTTGCATTGTTCCTCAATGATATGGGTGTAGAAAATAAGGTACCGTTTATATTTTAATATGTTACAATGCACGCTTTTGTAGTTATAGGAAAGAGAAAGAGATCTTGAAGTAGTTATAACTGTCTCGCTCTAAGAAGTAGAGAATAAAAAATTATGTATATCAATTTTTCTGTTATTCCTCAACTTCAAAAAAAATGCAGTCACTAATAAAGTTCCGAAGCATACACACGGTGTTCTGATTTTGTCGCTTCGAATTCTGCCGCTCAATAAGTTATATCCACAGCCCCCCTACAAATTTTATAAAAAATGCATGTACAGTGAAAATGAGTGATACTTTTTTTAAATTGTTACGTTTCAATTAAAATTTTTTTTGTTGTAAACAATGCAGTTTAAATCTGAATTAGAATCATTATTTGTTTTTTTTTTTAATTGATAAACAGTCTTAGCAGATATCATTTTCTGTTAAGATCCTGTTCTTCATAATTATACCAAAATCAAATTAAATTAACATTAAAAAATTTTTTGATGCAGCATTTTCACCAAGCCATATGGAAAAAAGTGTTTACGGACATTTCACTTAAAAAATGCAACTGACGTAATCGATAGACGTAGTTGCGTTTAAGTTTGGACATTTTTTTTAAATTCGCAGCCGATCAGGGATGCACTTTAAAACTCATTTAAGGGGGCATGCGCACTTGTAAATTTCAAAAAATCGAATTTTTATACCCTTGCAGAGGATATTGTAATTTTGGTCAAAAGTGTGCAACGCAGTGAAGGAGACATCTCCGATTCTCCAGGATCAACTCCTGAGTCGATATGAGCATGTCCGTCTGACCGTCTGTCTGTCGGTTTCTACGCAAACTAGTCTCTCAGTTTTAGAGCTATCGAGTTGAAACTTTGCACACATCCTTCTTTTTCTTGCAGGTAGTACATAACGTAGTACAACGATTGGAATTGGCATAACTTTGGTGTTTTTTAAGTTAGAAAGATGGGACTTGGTACAGGTTCTATTTTGGACAAAATAATCTGATTTGCCAAATTTCATAAGGACCGGCCGACTATATACGATCTGCTATATATCTAATAATATAAGATATAAGGCGCCACTTAGCGGACTGCGACTTAACTGCAAGGGTATATCAACTTCGACACCGCCCGAAGTTAGCTTTCCATTCTTGTTTTTTTTTGCATTTTCTCAAAGTGTACTTATTTAGAAATGTGTTCACAAAATTTTGAAATGATCCGGTGAAAATTCATTGATATACATATGTTTAAAGGTAGGGGCGTCCGGTTTATGTAATCTGGACGGAAGTCCACGAGGTGACGACCTGCATGCCTAGGCGTGCGTAGTGAGTTGAAACTTTAAACACGTTTTTCTTAAAAATACGTTTTTGAAGTCGGTGACCACTCTTACTCGAAAACTAGTGACCCGATTGTCTTGAAATTTAGCTTGCTTCTTTAAAACATAATAATCTAGTACTTAATCCAAGGATTTATTTTTTATGCAAAACTTTTTTTTTACAGCTGAAAAACTACCGCTTTTTTAACGCAAAATGATTGTTAAGCTTTGATAGGTCGCCATTTTGTCGAATATATATATTTTTTTTAATATACATCGTTAAGTACTAGATAAACGTTCAGACGGACCTCACTTCGACGGAGCATATCTTTGAAACTGCTCAATATTTTCTCCTTTTTTTGGCGCTCCAACTGCGCATGCCTCCTTAAAAGATTCTAACTTTTTGAAGTGTTACCTATTAAATGAAAACAATACCTAACGTATTTTTTTAAAGTTAACTTAACTTATTAACTTTTATTCCGCTAGATCTTATTTTAACTTTATTTTCATTGGATCCACTGTGCCTCGCCCTTTCGCTAATCTCTTTTAAAACGTTGAGCGATTTAATTTTATTCGTACCGGCTCTCTCTTGCTAGATCGTTCACGAGATTATATGAAATATAAAATAATCAGGAAAATATATCTTATTATTTTCCAGTTACCCAAAACGGACGGCAACTTAACATATTCTTAACGTATTCTCTACAATACAAAAAATCATTAAAATTGTTCTTCTTGTCATGTAAAGAGATAGCCTTCATGCGTACACTACACTATGTGCGGTTCGTCAACAACTGGAGTGCCGTCCACAATGAAAGCTATCAATGATGGCAAGTAGATTCCTTAAATAGTGTCCAAATCCGTCCACGTCCAAAATATGAAATTATGATGGTTGCATTAGGTGTTTTTTTTTTTAAAAAAAACACAAAAGTATGCAAAATTGTTTGAAAACCTTTACTTTGAAACTATATTAGGTTAAAAATAGAAAATAATATTTCTATATTCGACTATAGACGTTCATTCTTTTTGTATGGATTATTTTGTAGCAATACAAATGTTTAATTGGCATGTATGTTCACATCATGAAGGTGGATTATTTTTGTTTTACTGACCTGCTTTGTTACTATTTGAATTTGAAGTCACAATTATATTATGATCTTTAATGTTTGTTTTATTAGATGTTTTTGTACCAATAACTTTTCCCTTATGCATGGTCTGAAAAATAGATAGAAATGTAAACATTAGGTTGAAAAAAAACGATCAAATAAAGTCCAACCTAAAAAACTTAAGGGGGGGTTAGGGTTAAAAAATTTTTTTCGATTTTTTTTTAATATTTTCTTATTAAAGAACCTTTCAAGAATACTGTGTCCAAATTTTAGATGGATAGGTGCATTATTAACAAAGATACAGCGATTTTAGCAACCCCACCTCCGAGCCAGGCCAACGGAGAGAAAACTTCAAAGCGTTTTTCCCAAAACTCACTTTTTCAAAGTCGGTGCCCATCATAACTTCAAAACTACTGAATCGATCGTTTTGAAATTTTTACCACTTCTTGCCAACATAATTGACCAGGTATCCCTGGAGAGTTTTTTACAAATTTGTTTAAATTTCTATTTTTTAAATAACAAATTAGCCGATTTTTTTCCTCAAAAATCACGTTTTTCACTTCAAAGTGTTCCCAAAAATTTAAAAATCGGAACTTCTAAAAACCCTCCCAGGGTTACCTGGGAAAAATGTCTATCTAACGATAGAACTTTGATTTTTTGATTTCAGATAATCTACAACCGATATATGAGGGGCACCGCAATGCAAATTTTTTTCGAGGAGCCTGCTAATAATGGTCGCCATTGCCGTAGTTCTTATTATTTTTTTCTGAAAATTTTACAAAAAATTCTTCAAATGTTGTACTTGAATCTAAAAATAGTTTAAATAAATAGATGTTTACCAGATCCTCAAAAAAAAAACATGAAAATGTGTCTTTTTTTGCTCGCTCAGACCCTAACCCCCCCTTAATCGGCGGCTGGAGCCAAAGTTATACAGTTGCCATTAAAATACAATTTTACATTCTACCATTGTATCTTGTCACTTAAAATTATTTACAAAAAAAACCGCACAAAAATCATATAATTTATTATATTTTATCCATTGAAACCGCATGAGAATGTGACTATGTGCTTATATGTTACCCAATATGCAAACATTTGAGATGTGTGCAATATCACTACGCCAAAGAATATTTCGGCGATTTACTCTCTCCATCCTCTTACTAAATAGGAAATGGGAAATGCTTTCCCTTGCTTTGTTTTTTCTATTTTATAAGCCATTTCCATTATATAATTTTTATTAGTATTTGCATAGATTTTTATTAAATTAAAAACTAAACAAACAGGTTTATTTGGAAGAAAAAACTGCGTCATCAGGATAGCACCAGCTACATTAACTTAACTTTTTTTGATGGTTTTCTTACAAAATATTATTTTTAACAATTTTATGATTAAGTTTAAGCATTCTTACAAAATATCATCTTTAACAATTTTATGATTAAGTTTAATGCGTTGCGAAATTAATAATGCGTTGCCCCTCCTTTGTTTACAAGGACTTCGTAAACTCGATTGGGGAGAGAGTCATACAAGTTTTTGAGATAGTCCAACGTTATTGTTGACCAGGCCTGTTTTATACTGTGAATTAAATCCTCCTTGGATTTAATCCAAGCAAGCATATTGCTTGCCACCCTCGTACAGCTAACCATCCCCAAAAGTTTTTTATTATGTTCAAGTCTGGGGAGTATAGGGGCCACTCCAGGACCTACATTTTCCTTTTGAATCCATGCGTTTACGGTCCTGGCTGTGGATTGATTCCAAATAAGTTTTTAAAAACGGGAAATGCAGCTTTTAGGACGATCATCTTTGGGGTTAAAAACTGCAATTCGCAGTTTCCATTATAGGATATGGCTTCCGATACCATTACTCCTCCAACCCGGCTATAAAAGCGATCCAGATGATGCTCCTCCTTGCGTAAATCATGGAAATAATAATTAAATCCGTCAGGACCCTCTAGGTTAAAATTTTGTCGTCTGAAAATACGACGTTATGAGGTGGCATGTTTTTTAGTTTTAGCCTCTTTAAATGGTCAGCTTTCTTGATGACCCTTAAAACAGTCGATTTGCTTGCCTTAACACCAGTTTTTTCTATAATTTTGGCGGTCGCGTCGTGGGAGTTGGACGCCCCTCGGAGTATAGCCCTGCGATCTGCTGAACTAATAACACTGATATAACCTCCTTTGTAATTTTTTCCATAGCTTTCTTTATTTTGAAGAAAATTTGCATTAGTTTTGCGATGTCTTTTGCGAATAGAAAGTCCACATTCATTGAACGCTTCGATTTTCGATTTTTCCTTTGAAGATAAGATTGTTCCTCTGCCTATAGTGTATGTCAAATTAAAGAAAAATGTTTTATTTATCAGCAAAACAAAAATGGTTGCTGTGCTCAGCAAGTTAAGAAAGATATTGAAATTTATATTTGGAGGGCGCTAATCTGATATCGCAGTTTTTTCTTCCAAATAAAAATCTATGCAAATACCAACTGCGTTCTAAAATATGTTTTTATTTAGAGAATTAATCGAATTATATCGGAAAATAATTGTACAGTTCAATCTTTAATAGTTTTGATAATATTTCACCTTAAACGCGAACACCAAGGGGGCGCTAGCCTGGTGACGCGCAGTGTATGTATATTCTTGACCAAGTCGAATGAAGACTTAAATAAAACTGTGAGAAAAAAAATGTTGAAATTGATTTTTTTTTATTTTTTACTTTTACTAATCAAAATAAAAATTTAAGTTTATGGATTTGTTAATATCAATTTTTTTTGTATAGAGCTGGGAGAAAATTTGTTTAAAGGATTGTGAATAAAGCCTACCGGTATATTTGCTTAATACATTTTAATTAATAGATAATTAATAGGTACTTGCATAAACGCTTATAAGGGAAAAAAATATGTAACATGTGATTATAAGGCTGTGAAATATGCAAAAACGCGCGTTTTTATCATAAAAATTTACCATAAAAAAAGAAATCTTATCACCAAAAAGGTGGCATAGATATTTTTGTGTATAATTTATGTACCTCTACCGAAAACAATCAAAAAAGAATCTGAAACTAAGATTTTTTTTAATTTTGTCGCACAGTGAAATATAAGCGCTGTTAGTTTGTTAAAAATTTAATATGAATTTTGAAAAAAGTCCGAAGCTTCTATCTACAATCATGTAATTTATGGCATTCGTTCAATTACATATATTGCAGCAATAGAACATAGTCAGCCGAAGTTTGGTCAGCCGTAGTCAGAAAGTTATCAACAGTTGGTACCATTTCAAGAACGGCAAAGACAACGCTGTAGCCAACCATGTTCTTTTTAGTTTTCAATGATGATAGACCAAACATCTAAGCACATCCTTTAGAGAATCACGAGGCAATCTTCAATTAAGAAAAAGTCTTCTTATAAGCAAGCATTCCAAATTACCGTTCATAGAATTTTATACTGCAACCGATAATAAATAAAACCCCGCCCAGTCTGGTGAAAAATTTATACACACATCTGGTGAAATTTTCACAAGAATATGCAAAACGCCAATCGCCATACACTTTTTGTAGCGAGCGGAACAGAACTCAAAACATACGGCACCATTTTTATATTTGGAACTTCGTCGATGCAGATAGCAATACTGCAATACTCGTTTCAACGCTGCATATAACACTCAGAGATTTAGACTTTGTTCACTTGCTATTCATCCAGACTTAGGCAAAATGAGGACCTATTCAACATATTGGCTGCATCATCTGACCAGTTTATTTTCCCAACTAAAGATGCGAGCACATCAATATGGATCATATAAGACCGTTATCTCAATTTGGTCCATACAGCTTCTGACTCATATTTATAAGGGGCCAAAAAGCATCGCTATTGAGGACATGCAGGCAGATCTCTTAGAATTCAAGTTCTTCCACGAATCTAAACAACCACTTAATATCCTGCGTTTACCGTCGAAAGCGTTCTAGGCTAGTTCACATAAATAATTTTTTTGGAACTTCATTCGCTATCAGGTTGCTATTCTTCCATTAAGGGGGCATGCCCAGTTGGAGCGCCAAAATATAGACATTTTTCCCGAATTTTTTTCTCGTAAACCATTGAGTTTTTTTGAAATATCGCTTTATTATGTGAAAGTACATCATTTTAAGTTAAATTTAAAAAAAAGTAGAAAATATTGAGCAGTTTCAAAGTTATGCCCCGTCGAAGTGAGGTCCGTCTGAAAAACACGGGTCGCGGTGACTAAGACTGTGAAAACCTGGATCGTTTGAAATCAAAAAATGAAACGGATTTATATTTATTGAACGTATATCTAGTACTAAATCGATGGATATTAAAAAAAATATATATATTCGACAAAATGGCGACCTATCAAAGTTTAACAATCATTTTTCGTTAAAAAAAAGCGGTAGTTTTTCAGCTGTAAAAAAAAAGTTTTGCATAAAAAAATCAATCCTTCGATTAAGTATTAGATTATTATGTATTAAAAAAGCATGCTAAATTTCAAGACAATCGGGTCACTAGTTTTCGAGTAAGAGTGGTCACCGACTTCAAAAACGTATTTTTAAGAAAAACGTGTTTCAACTCCCTATTACATAAACCGGACGCCCCTACCTTTAAACATGTGTCTCAGTGAATTTTTACCGGATCATTTCAAAATTTTGTGAACACATTTCTAAATATATGCACTTTAAGGGGGCAGGATGGTTTCGGAGGCTGAAAAAAAGCAAATTTTTTTGATTTTTTTTTTCATTTCTGAGTGAATACAACTATTCCATTTTTTTACACGATATACGGCTATATTTGGAGAGTATCTAGGAATTTTTTTGTTAAGAAATAATTATTATTTATCCCGTGACGGGCAGTCGGCCGGAGTCGCTTCCAAAAATTGGTCTCTTGCGGTGAAAAAAGTCTGTCCTTACAGTCTTATCGGAATTGAAAAAATTGAATTGATTTACCTAAAATATTAGTTTATTGTGCGGATGAACGAAACCATTTTGAAAAATATGCCATTTTGAATTTTTGGCGCGGTTCTAAAGGTACCATTTTTTTATAAAAATCAGCACAATAATTCCCGTAAAAATGGTAAAAAAAAAAAAAATTTTTAAAAAAACGTTGGTTCATCCTCAAGTATTTATTTTATTAAAAATGTGTGAAACATTTTATTTAGATCCGAGCATTACTTTTTGAGTTACGTTACGCACGTAATTGATTACGTAATTGAAAGTATATGGAGAGAAAGAAACTAGAAAATCGGTATCTCAGCGAGCTTTAGTCCGATCGATATGAAACTTTCACAGGATATTCCTGAGATAATGTTTTATTATATAAAAAAATTTGGAAAAAGAATTTTTTTTTGAAGTCTCAAACCATCCTGCCCCCTTAAGAAAATGGAAAAAAAATTCGATTTTTTTAAATTTACAAGTGCGCATGCCCCCTTAAATTCACAAAAAATTCGGTTGACACACTGTTTTTAAAGATTTTTTAAAATTGAACTCAATTCTTCTTAATTTTTCAATTTTAATTTATCATAATACTATAACTATACCTAATTCTTGTATTGCTTATCTTTAACCTTCTTATATTTCTCTGACATAGGTCAATGAACGTTCAGGGGATCGCTTCTGAGCTATGCTCTATATCACTGACACTCTCTTACTTTACATTACATTATATTACAACATGAGTCATCCCTTAAACCCTTAACATTGTCATTACTTATTCTGTTCCCGGTTCCCGGTTAAGGTAGTAGACCAATGCGATTTCTTCAAAAAATCGATTTTTTTCCTACATTTTTTTAAAGAACTACATTTTAAAAATATACTCTTTCATTTTGAGAAATTTAGAATATTTTCAAAGTTATAGGCAAAACAAGAGAGCGAGCCGTAGTGAGTATGTATGTAAATATTATTTGTTGTCGAAACTTTCGTTTTTCTCGAAACCAGGTTTTGGAAATTTCGGGAAAGCACTGACTCAAAACTATTCAACCGATTTGGCTTTAAATTTAAGTAGTTATTCTACATACACATATCTAAATACCTAACCTTTAAAACATTAAAATTTCAAATAATAAATTGATTTTTTAAAACATTTTATTAACGGAAAAATTTTGGGTACCTTATTTTCAAAAGTCCAGCATTTAAAAATTTGTTTACTTTCTATGTATATTATTGGTTAGTTCATTAGAATAGCGTCTACATAATAATAATTTCTTTGCTTTTTTTATTTCAGATGTCTACGGAAGGTTGAGTGCTTTCTTGAAACAGCTCACCATTCTTTCGAAAACTCTGCTTTAACAGAAAATACTGTTAATAATTTAAAGTAAAATTGAGCAAAAAAATTTTTTTTTTCCAAATTTTGGCCGTCACTTTGGTCTACTACCTTAAGACAGTCAATTATCTTTTATATTTGTAGAACAATTAGCAAATCAAAAAACAAAACTATGTTAGTAATTAGTAATTACAACTTCTGTGAAGCTTTACTAAACAAGCTGAACCTGCAATAGATACCTTTTGAACAAAGAAACAGTTTTAGATAGCCATGACTTTTTGAAAATATGAGATTAAAAACTCCAATTTAATTGAAGAAAATATTGTTTAACCACCTATAATAAATTCAATAAAAAATTTTTGAGTTTTTCCTTAAATCCAAAATTAAAACATGGTATGATTTACTGATTTCAATAAGAAAATAAAAATCTTCTATAGAGAAATGTTTGGGGAAAAATCATAGAAGACCAAAAAATAATGTAGAAAATCTGAGATTTCAACTTTGGATGTGTATTCCAAAGATATGGTAACTGCCAGATACAATTTTTTAATTTTAATTGGTACACATACATTTCAAAAATGATATGTACTAAAAACAATGATGGTAGTCGCCATTACGCGGCCTACATAATTCAATATATGGTAAAATTTGATCGATTTCTTCTGTTAGGTGTACCGCGGAAACTGGGTGATAGAACCAATGTTTGTACTGGACTTTGGTTCAGGGGAGCCTAAAGGTTATGGAGCAGGTGAAATTATGCGTGGATATTTTTTGCTGTTGGCCTGTGTTATTCATAATTGTACTGAATTGACATTTTTAAAACGTACCTACACAAGCCTGTAGCTTCACAAAGCTATTGAGTATTTCTATACCAAAGCTTGAGATGGCGCACCCTGTACTTTTCCGAGTTCATAGTTTGATTTATAGAACACTTTGGAGTCTTTCCATTAAAACAAAATGCAGCCCCCATGTCATTACTTACCCTCCATAAAAATATCGAGAGAGGTGCATTTTTTTATATGTCTATATGTCTACTTCTCCGCACATCCCTTGAGTTAATGAGTGACGGCCGCCTAGGAATGGCCTTTTTTCCATAACTTTGGGGGTCTTTAAGGAATTTTTTAATAGTGTTTTTGTTTCTGTTGTTGTTAACTCCAATGACAGCCCCTGTTCGCGGAGGACCAGTATTTTACCCCGTTCGTAATCACTTAAGTGGCAAGGATTCGTCATTCCTTCCTAAAGCTCGCCGATTTTCTAGTTACTTTTTCTCCATATACTTTCAATTGCTTTTCAAACTTTAGACGCGTTTTTCTTAAATCAACTTTTTCAAGTCGGTGCGTAACGTAATTCAAAGAGTAATGCTCGGATCTAAATAAAATTTTTCACACATCTTTAATACAATAAATACTTGCGGATGAACGAACGCTTTTTTTTTATCATTTTTACGGGCAATAATGCGCTGATTTTTATGTAAAAATGATACCTGCGACTTTACAACCGCGCCAAAAATTTAAAATCGCATATTTTTCAAAATGGTTTCGTTCATCCGCACAAGAAACTAATATTTCAAGTAAATCATAGTTTCGCGCGGTTCCCGTTCAACCGACCGAGGGACGCTGCTGCGTAACGTACGGCTCGCATCGCGGGAATAGATCCGAGATAGTTAAGGCGAGGAGTAGGAGAAAGATATCACGAGGAAGAGTGTTGCACAAATAAGGCGTTTAATATGAGCGATTTAAGATTGTTAGTGGAGCAAAGTGACAAGATGTGGTGGAGACCATTGTACTCTGAACATAATATCCTGAACGGATTGTATACTTTATATACTTTAACAGATTTAGGGAAGTGAATAAATAGTGAAATAACTCGATTGGTTTATTATTTAACTCTTGCCTAAACAGGCTAAAGGAAAATAATTAAATAAATATAAAGATCACGCTTACAAATAACTGGCGGCCCAACGTAATTGAAAACCCGCACCCAAATCAAAAAAATTTGTTTTACCAAAAAACAAAAACAGAGGGAGCTGTAAAGTTACCCCTCGCTGCGAGACAGCAGTAGCAGCAGCAGTAGCAGCAACGCCACGAGCCAGCAGCAGTATCAGCGACAACATAATAATCTAAAGAAATGTGAGTAGGCTTCTTGTCTAAAACTCTTCGCCAATAAATAAGATATTCAGAGAATAAATCTTGGCCAGTATCTAGCAGAGAGCATATTATTATTTCCAATATATCAATTATTTTTGTAGTATATTTATTTTTTTGTAGAATACACATTTTTTTAATATAATACATTTTTTCTAGGATTTTGGTATTTAATTTTTAATAAAAAATATTCATCAAGCTCATAATTAAATTTTGTAGCACTCATAAAAGAAGTTCAGATAGAATTTATATTTTGGAAATCATTGGGAAAAAGTAGTTAATACTGAAATCAATTCTGTCACACCCATGCACAGAGTTAACGAAAAGCTTTCGTCGGACGAAGAGGTTCTCGCGGAATATAGGAAGCTTTTGGAAACACGAGTAGAAAAACAAAAAACATCTCATCAAACTGAGGCAGATTGTCACCCGTCGACCAGTACAGCAGCACTTATTCGAGACAGCGCTCTCAACGTCACAAACCAAGAAACCCAGAAGTGGACACAAAGAATGCAGGAAGAACAAATTGCGAGTATGGAAGCCGCCATAACTGGCGCATTTCAAAACCAACAGGAACTATTTGATAGGAAATTAGCCGCAGTTATGGAAGAGATAAACTCACTTAAATGTAGAGATACCATCCCAAAAATTCAGACATTTCAAGAAATGGAATTAAAAACAGACATACTGTGTAATTAACCCCTTGACATGGTCAAGTCAGTCCCCGACTTTGACGGCAAGCAGGAAGATTATGTATCCTGGAGGCAAGCCGCTACAGCAGCCTATAAGGTTTTTGAACCTTATGATGGCAGTAGCCGACACTATCAGGCCTTAGGAATACTAAAAAATAAAGTCAGAGGGCCAGCGCGCTGCAGCGGCTGCTGTATTAGCATCTTTTAATACAGTATTTAACTTTCATGCCATACTGGCACGCCTAGATTTTACGTACGCGGACAAAACTCCGACGCACGTTATTAAACAAGAATTAAGCTTGTGCAGACAAGGCGATCTGCCCCTGCTTAAGTACTACGACGAGGTAGAACGAAAGTTAACGCTTTTAACTAACAAGACAAATATGACGCATGACGCAGCGACCGTATTAAATGAACAACACAGAAATGCCGCTTTGCATGCGTTCGTATCTAGCTCAAAAAAATCTCTAAAAATAGCTGTTTTTCCGGCACAGCCACGAGACTTGCCAACAGCATTAGCACTGGCACAAGAGACCGAATCAAGTAACGAAAGAAGCACCTTTGCGGCCACTTTCGCCCGACACAATGAAGAGAAAACACATAAGCCGAACATCCACCGGCAAACAGGTTGGAAAAATTCCTAAACCCGCTACGAACAGACCCAAAACTCAGGGGTCCTCACTTCATTAGGACCCAAAAGGAAACCAACAACCAAAATGGTTCTATTAAACAAAGACCCAACAACAATCATAGTCAGCCAGCTCCGGAGCCAATGGAGGTTGACACCTCTTCCAGGTTTAGGCAGCCCACAATATGGAAAAAGGGGCAGTCAGAACGATTCCAACACAAAATAAACTTCATGCCGGAAGAAAAAACCGACGATGAAGACTCTGACTCTGTAGCACAAGCCTGTGCTGCTGAAATAGAAGATGCAGAAGACTCCTGTAATTTTTTAGGGTAAAATCCCTGCTCCCTTACGTCACACGTACGGTAGCAGGAAAATAAAACTACTTTTAGGCACAGGTACTTCTAAAATTTTCATTACTCCAATCCCGGGGCTGAAAGGCATCGTGGCAGCGAAGAAACCCTTCACGGTGAAGTCAATCCATGGCTTCACCAAAATAGACAAAAAATGTCTAGTTTTGGTTTTTAACGTAAAAACACCCTTTTTCATACTAAATAACCTCAAAAATTTGACGGAATTATCGGGCTCGACTTGCTTAAACAAGTGAATGCAAAATCGATTTTACCGGCTATATTCTGCACACAAACAATGGAAATGAAAATATCAGATTCACTAAGGCAGAAAACGTAAATTTTATTAAAATTGATGATGCCTTCTTTGATAAAGTGATTTTAAAAAATCATAAAGCCTTCGCCGATCTGGACGAAGCTGATGGGGAAAACTGATGGGAAACCGGATACTCCAGGTCTTACCCACACCCCATGGGTGTAACCTAATTCGTCAATGCAGAAGTTAAACAACTTCTTGCGGACGGCGTAATAAGGCCATCCAAGTCCCCCACCTGGGTTCTAAAGGATAAAATGGCAAAGTCAGCAAATATAAATCAAGAAAGATTGATATCAATATGAGCCAAGAACAGAGAGAAACGTTTGACAAGCTCAGGGAAATCTTGGCATCAGAAAACGTTTTGCTTTCATACCCGGACTTTAGGAGGCCGTTTGATTTAACAACGGACGCGTCAGGTTTCGGACCAATCACAATGATATCACGTAGCCTACGTGACAACGAAATAAAATACGCAACAAACGAGCGAGAGCTCCTCGCCATTGTTTGGGCACAAAATAACTTCCGAAATTACCTTTACGGAGTAAAAGATTTGCGGATCTTTAAAGACCACCAACCACTCACCTTTGCCGTCTCAGAAAAAAAAACTAACGCGAAATTGAAGCGCTGGAAGGGGATTATTGACGATCATGGCGCAAAGGTTATGTATCAACTAGGCAAGGAAAATCTCGTGGCGGACGCGTTGACTCACCAGAACATAAACGCCCTAGAAGACGTTCCAGAATCAGATGTAGCCACCATTCATAGCGAACAATCCCTGACATACACTATCGATACCACCGACAACCCAGTAAACTGTTTTCGAAATCAAATAATAATTGAGGATGGAAACAGTTTTTCAGTGGAAACGTTCTTCTTCAGTTTAAAAGCAAGGAGAGGCACATAATTAGAACCCCCAATCGGGAGAACCCGCTAAATGCATTACAGGAAGTGGTAAACGTTGAAGTAGTAAACGAAATATATTGCACCCTACCAACCTTGGCATTTATCCAGCACCGACTAATAGAGTCCTTCAAGTACACAAAAAGCTTCGTAATAGACATAACGGATACGACCGAGCAGAAAGGAATCGTTATAGCAGAGGGACTATAGAACAGGGCTCATCGAGCAGCACAGGAAAATGTAAAGAAAATTCTTAGGGATAATTTTTTCCCAAAAATGCTTTGGTTAGCAACGGAAATTACGTCGAACTGCAGAACCTGTTCCATGGTAAAATACAAACGCCATCCATCTAAGCAGGTGGTAGCAGAAATACCTATACCTTCTTCTGTTGGGGAAATCCTACACATTGATATTTTATCAACAGACGGAACCCTTTTCCTTACATGCGCCGAAAAATTCTCAAAATTCGCCGTAATGCAAACCATCGCATCGAGGGCTATTGTGGACATAAAAGCCCCTCTGTTACACATTATAAATTTCTTCCCAAAAGCAAAAAACATCTACTGCGATAATGAAAAATCACTAAATTCCGAGACCTTAATGGACCATTTTGCTAAATCACTTCAATATCACCATTTCCAATGCCCCGCCTCTACATAGCGCCTTAAATGATCAAGTAGAAAGGTTTCATAGCACTCTCGCTGAAATAGCCAGATGTCTGAAACTGGGACGCAATCTAAATGAGACTGTAGAATTGTTTCTTTTGGCGACTAACAAATATAATAATTCAATTCACTCAGTAGCCGATAAAAAACTAATGGAAAGTCCGCAGAATTCGAGAAAAGAATATGTAGTAAAATTCAAGAAGTCCAGAAAAAGACACTGGACCAAGTAAATAAGAATAGGACCTATAAGGACTATCAAGTCGGCGAAAAAGTTTTTCTAAAAGCAAATAAGCGACTAGGAAACAAGCTATCACCACTATGTTCGGAGGAAGTTATTGAGGCAGACCTGGGCCCACGGTCCTAATTAAAGGGAGGGTGGTCCACAAGGACAATCTACGCTAATAACCCTCGCTAAACTCCTCACCTTTTTTATACATTTTATATTTTTTATTTATTAATATCTTTCTAGGATAGGAAAATACATTTTAGTGTGGTCACTAACGGTTGCTAGAACGAACGAAACGGTAAAACTGAATGACTATACGAACGCAGACTATATCCCCATAGAGGACGGTGACATTTTAGTTTGAGAATATTACGGAAACTTTAAACACGCGACGAATACAACTTACGAGGACTACGCTGACCAGACCGAAACGTTGACAAGAACATTTGCTGACGATTACCGGATACCGGTTATCATGACAGACCTCACACACATTCGCAAGTTAGTAACAACCCTAAAAATTCATCGTTGAACCGCTAGGAGCATAAACTTAATAGGGACAGCTTTAAAAGTTATTGCAGGCACACCCGACTTTAATGATTGGGAGCAAATAAAATTCAATTCAAAAGCAACTGATGAGAGAAGATGAAGGACAAACTGAATTAAGGTAGTAGACCAATGTGATGGGTTCAAAAAATCGAATTTTTTTTTTCTACATTTTTTGAAAGTACCACATTTCAAAAACATGCTCTTAAATTTTCAGACCAAAATTTAGAATATTGTTAAAGTTATTGGCAAAACAAGAGAGCGCGCCGTAGTGAGTATGAACGCGTGTCGAAACTTTGAACGCGTTTTTCTCGAAACCAGGTTTGTGAAATTTCGGGGAAGCACTGACTTAAAACTATTCAACCGATTTGGCTTAAAATTTAACTGAATATTCTACATACACATATCTAAATACCTAACCTTTAAAACATTTAAATTTCGAATAATAAATTGATTTTTTCAAACATTTTATCAACGGAAAAACATTGATTTTGAGTATTTTTTTTTCAAAACTCCAACATTTATACAATTTCTCACTTTCTATGCATATTTTTGGTTCAGTCACTAGAATAGGGTCTACATAATAATTTCTTTGATTTTTTAAATTCGGATGATTACGGAAGGCTGTGTGCTTCCCCGAAACAGCTCACCATTCTTTCGTGACCTCTACTTCAACAGAAAATACTGTTAATAATTTAAAGTATAATTAAGTCAACTAAATTTTTTTGTACCCTAGAAATTATTAAAATAAACATGTAAAAGTTACAAGACGATCGCATTTTATTTTCTTGTTAAAAAAAAATTTCAAAAAAACGTCCAAATTTGTGCCGTCACATTGGTCTACTACCTTAAATATTAAATTTCAAGAACGTTTGAACAAACTTGTAATGGCAATGAACCAAATTCAAAAATTCGAAACAAATAAAGAGACACCCCTTTTGGAAATCATTTTGGCTAACAACAGAGTCATAATCACGGGTTTTTAAAATATTCTAATGGGCCTAACCCTAGCGAAATTAAATATCGTAAGCCCGGCAATTCTAGATAGCTCTGACATTGGCGAATTTAAAGACAAGCTGCCTATTAACATTAGTTTAATAGAAATATTAAAAGTACCTAGTATAAGTATAGTATATTAAATTTCCTAACCCTAAACTCTGTTAAAATTTATGTAAGAAGATAACGGTCTATCCGGTTCAGCACCACAACAAGATCCTAGACTTCGAAAGTGGAAACCTGGTTGCTGAATGCCAAAGACGAAACATCAACATCGGGTATTGCAAGACGACGGTCGGCGCCACCTTCTGCAGGGAGCTCCAAAATGGCACTTGGTCTCAGCAAATAGTTTCTGGGGCTATTTGTCAATGCTCTACGCTCCCAGGTCATCTGAATCCAGTTACGGTTGTAGATCCCGGCACCCTCATAGTAAACGACGCCAGCATGACCATAACCGACGACCAGGGACGGGACCAAAAATATCTGAACCTACGTGGTAACCAATTCTGACAAGATAGGCCTCAACGGAACTTGGTTCGTAAACCAGCTGGGAAGCTCAATGAAGAAGCCTGCTGTGTCGGCCATGACCGTGGACAACATTACGACACACCAAAACCGGCTAACCATTATCTAAAGACCTGAGGTCACCCCGAATCAGGAACTAGTGAGGACGTAGAACTAGCGAGTCACCGGGACGGCGACCACTTAAAGGGAGGAGAAGTTAACACACCCAGTTCCCACAAAGAGAAACTGTCGAACGGCACTTAAAGCGACAACGCTGCGACCAGGCCTCAAGCTCCAGCCGGATCAGACCCATAGTTTAGTCTAAAAACTGTACTCCACATCCATAGTTGTGCTAATGAATTATTAACAATTTAATAATTGTAATCTAACATTAATCTATACCTAAACAGGTTTAGGGAAGTGAATAAATAGTAAAATAAATCGGTTGGTTTATTATTTAACTCTTGCATAAACAGGCTAACGGAAAATAATTAAATAACAAGATAGGAAAGCTAACTTCGGGCGGAGCCGAAGTTTATATATCCTTGCGGTTGAATCGTAGTCCGCTAGGTGGCGCCACGCATCTTATATTATTAGATATATAGCGGATCGTATATAGTTGGCCGATCCTTATGAAATTTGGCATATCGAATTATTTTGCCCAAAGAGGAATTTCTTCCTTCTTCTATCCTCCCATCCCCAAACTCCCATCCTTCTAACTTGAAACACAGGAAGTTGGCATTTCGATCAATCAGTTATATGGCAGCTATAGGATATAGATGGTTGATCCTTATGAAATTTGGCAGGTCGTATACGATTGAATTAGATTAGAATTAGAATCCATAGAAAGTCCCATCCTTCTAACTTGAAAAACTACGAAGTTATGGCATTTTCGATCAATCAGATATATGGCAGCTATAGGATATAGTCGACCGATCCAGGCCGTGCAAAGTTTCAACTCGATAGCTTTAAAACTGAGAGACTAGTTTGCGTAGAAACAGACAGACAGACGAACATGCTCATATCGACTCAGGAGGTGATCCTGATCAAGAATATATATACTTTATAGTGTCGAAGATGTCTCCTTCACTGCGTTGCACACTTTTGACCAAAATTATAATACCCACTGCAAGGGTATAAATATAAAGATCACGCTTGCAAATAACTTATGGAAACATGACACCCAATATCGTTCTACGGTTTGTTAATGATGGTAAGTTGATTGGTAATGGTCTACTACGACAAGAGGGAAGGTACATTTTTGCATCCCAATTAAGTCCCCTAAGAGTGAAAGTGAGGAAGTTTTTTTGTACAGATTCTATGTGATCTTGGTGTACTCCATATTGAGGACTCTAGACACACGATCCATAATCGAGAATCGGACGGACCAATGATGTCTATAACGATTTAGTTATGTTCGGGTCATTAAATTCTTTTGATAACCATCTTTTAATAAAACCAAGCACACACATAGCTTTATTAACCATGGTAGATATATGGTCGGTAAATTTAAGTCTCAAATCTAATAGGACACCTAGATCGTTAACCTGAGTTAAACGTTCCAAGGCATTCCCATAGAGAAAGTATATAGCCTGTTAAGTACTAGAACGGTAAAAAGTCATGAGTTTACATTTCGATTCATTATGCTTTAGGTTATTTGCTAAACACCAATTTTGAAGTTTATCCAAATCGGATTGAAGTCTAGACTGGGCGCTAGTGAATTTATACTGAAGGCATAGCTTAACGTCATCAGCGTACATAAGTACAAGTGAATTAGTTAAGGCAAGGGGCAAGTCGTTAATAAACAGTGTTAAAAGTAGGGGTCCAAGATGGCTTCCTTGGGGCACCCCAGGTGTGGCGCGGACTAAACGCGAGGTAACATCTTTAAAGGAGACACGTTGGGTTCTCCCAGATAAGTAGCTCGAATTCCAGATAAGAAGATCAGTTGGGAATCCCAAAAGACTGAGTTTACTTATAAGAAGCGAATGGTTAACAGAGTCAAATGCTTTACTGAAGTCAGTGTAAATGACGTCTGTTTGTAAGCCATTCCGGAAGCCATCCGTGATAAAAGATGTTAGCTCCAATAAGTTGGTAGTGGTGGAGCGGCGCTTCATGAAGCCATGCTGGCACGGAGTTATTATTGAACTACATAGGTGTTGCAAATGTGGAGTGATAAGTTTTTCGAATAGGTTTGGAATTGCTGACAATTTAGAGATGCCTCTATAATTCGCAGCGTTGTATTTGTTCCCTTTTTTGTGCAGCAGAATAATGAAAGATTCCTTCCACATAGGGGAAAGATCGATGTTTTCAGCGATAGATTAAAGAGTTTAACAAGCGGTTTGCACAGTGCGTCGGAGCAGTACTTCAGAACACAGCCTGGTACTCCATCAGGGCCTGGCGAATACACGGGCTTAACCTTAAGAAGATCCGATAACACACCATTTTGATCGAAAGATAGGCAAAATATAAGGTTGGCTGATTGGATATTATAAGTGTAAGGCTGAGCTAAACTGCTGCTAGGTGAATAGGTAGTTTGAAAAAACTGTGCAAAGAGATCGGCCATTGCCTGATCGGTGTTCGCATAAGAGTTCTCAAACGTAAGCAGTGGGGGAAAAGATACATGTTTACGCTTAGTGTTTACAAAGATATAAAACTGCTTCGGATCCTGAGTAAACTGAATCCTGCAGCGGCGAATATAACTCCTATAACATTCTGCGTTATACACGGTGAAATTGGACCGAGCTACTAAGTATCTTGAACAACTAACTGTACAGCCAGATAATCTATGTTTGTTTAAAAGTCTACTCATACTATTCTTTAAATTTATAAGGTGCCTTGTATACCAAGGCGGATTCGTTGAAGCGGACGGATATTTCCACGGCACATAAGTGTCAAAAAATGAGTTTAGAGTGTAAACAAATTTTTGTAATGCGATGTTTATATCTTCGCATACCAGTAAATCAGACCAATCAGATTCCGAAATTAACTTATTTAATTTCATAAAGTCAGCCTTACGAAAGAAACGAACTTTCTGAGATTTAACTGTTGACTTAAGGTCAATTAAGCAATTAATTTCGATTGAAACCTCAAGAGTGGGATGATATGAATCCTCAGGGATAGAAAGGGGCAAAGTTCTCAGAAACAACACATAAGTCCAACAGCCGACCTAAAGAATTTCTAACGTGGTTAATTTGCCCGAGTGACATGTCGAACATGCCCGCCGGGAAGTGGTGGTGGGAGTTAAGCTGTAAAAACGGTGAATTATCAACATTTAACCATATAAGTTCTGGGATATTAAAGTCACCCAGAGCTATCAGCTGGTCACCATCATACAAAGATTGATGGGACAAAGTGATTTTGATGAAAAGAAATTCAATGTCACCAAACTCTTGTAGTTTTACCTCTTCAGAAGCAAATTTGGACT
This sequence comes from Drosophila pandora, assembly GCA_021223865.1. Lineage (NCBI taxonomy): Eukaryota > Metazoa > Arthropoda > Insecta > Diptera > Drosophilidae > Drosophila > Drosophila pandora. The sequence goes on along the minus strand of JAJJHT010016026.1, from coordinate 221,575 downwards.
CTACAGTAATTAACACTCCTCCTCCCCTTCCCAGAGTTCTATCACATCTAAAAGTGCTGTACCTACTAGGAAAAACTTCGGAGCTTAAGATCTTCGGCTTTAACCAAGACTCTGTTAATACAATAATATGAGATGCAAAGAAAGAACTATCAGAATACAGTTTGGGAAGTTTACTACGTAACCCTCCAGTATTCTGATAGGTAATAGGTAGTTAGTGAAGACATTAGTTTTTTGAAACTGAACAAGATGAGGTGGAAGGTTGATCAGTGGCCGTAACATGTGAGAGTTTTACACCCCCAGGTTTGGTTTTTTTTTTTTTCACCGCACTTGGCTGATGTTCTTGGAAGAAAATTTTCTCTGGCCAAAAGATGGCGGAACAAATCGTCTTGAACATCTGCAAGGGCACACGAAAAGTGACGTGTGCCTGGTGTATGAATATTTGAATTATGTAATATCCACCACCGAAGTATCAGGGGTAAGCCGGGAAACAAAAATGTGTTTCGATGGTGGGATCACCTGCAAGGGTTTTGGTGCCGCCGTAACTAATACTGCGGCATCAGTACGTACCGGGTTTGTTTGGTAACTGTTACAGGGGTTTGAATTATTGGGTCTGGGATCACTTGAAGCGATGCCACAGAGGACATATCGGACAATTGCTCATTAATTCCGAGATTTTCCGAAGGCGAATTTTTCTCAGGTCTGGCCCTTGGGGTGGCCAGAGATATATAAGCGACTGCATGGTTGTCGGCTGAGCCGGTTGAAGATTATTCGCCACAAACACATCACTAAAAGAGGATTTTTTATGCTTTGGAGACTCGTTTAATAATTGAAGACTATTAAACTGTGTATCGAGCGCACAGAGTTGGTCATTGATTTTTCGAAAACCACTAATCAACTCCTTGAATCCGCTTTTAGTCTGCCTCATGAACGATCTCATTTCGTCCTGAACAGCACGACAACCGTCACAGCAAAAGTGGAGACCAGACCTACGTGAACTTGCATCCGTGCAACTTAGCGTGTAAAAAGTTTTCACAAAGACAGCAGTGGATGGTAGGCTGGGAAGGCGATATTGTCTTATTACAAGACTACAGTGCACAGACAAGTTTAAATTCCATAATTATTAAAAATTAAATAATTAATTTATTACTATTATTTGTTTTAATTATTAAGGAACCTTGAACCTCTGTACCAGGGAAACGAAAGGGCGAGATTAAAGAGAGCAGTTAGTGCGTGTTAGTAAGATGCAAAGAATAGAGATAAGAATCTCTATTGAGCGAGATTAGAAGCAATAGAATAGAAGCAAGAATTAAATTTTTTTATTTCCGATAATACTGTAAGGCCAGACTCCAAGCACCGCAAGTTAACATTTCTTGAAGCGACTCCGGCCGGGGGCCCGTCATGGGATAAATAATAATTATTTCTTACAAATAAAAATTCCTAGATAATCTCAAAAAAAAACGTACTCTATGTAATGTAATAAAATGTTTTTCAATGATTTGAATCAACATTTTCTCTAAACACGTGCTTCCCCATCAAAATGTAAAATATTTTAGTTTGTCCCATTTACTTATTTCGTTCGCAAACCTCAAAGGGATTACAACAAAATCTAACGGTGCATTTCAAAGATTGTTGTTGTTTTGAGCTATGATATCATGAACGAAGTAACGAATAAAGAAAAAATGAACAAAAACAGTACAGCACAACAAAAACACGATGAAATGTATTTGCCCCATTCACTTTTTTTGCATACCGTCTATACTGCCTGCAAACAAAAGAAGGATGTGTGCAAAACTGAGAGACTAGTTTGCGTAGAAACAGACAAACGGTGAGCTGAACATGCTTATATCGACTCAGGAGCATAGCTTGCAAATAACTGTTAACCGTTTTTTTGCTTACGCTCTATTTGCGAGAGCAACCGAAACAAAGCATGCCGTTTCGGTTCCTCTCTGAGCAGCAGGCTTTGATTTGTTTTGTTTCGGTTTTCTGTTGAACGAATTACGATGAGCAAATCATGAAACTCTCATCTACCGAACATCGCTCAATGAGAGATTTGAGTTTCACTCGCACTGAGAGACTCAGTAAAAGACCGATTGACTGAAAAAGTCAGCGCAAAAAGTCTTTTCAATAATTTGTTTTCATTTCGCTGCACAGTGGTACATGGTACATGAAATTTGACGAAAAAACTTATTAAAATTTTTAACGTGAATTTTCCAATTTCAAACTAATATATTGATTATTTTAATTAAAAAATGAATAGTTTCCTTTTAAATTAATTTATTTTGAGGTAATAAGCTTAACAACTAAACTTTGGACAACTTTGTTGTCCATTTTGTTAAATATAAAAAAATTGATGCACTTTTTTATTAAGTTCTCGCCCCATTTTCAATAAATTTGATGAATCACTGTTTACACGAGAGATTTACAAAGCAAATTGACAAGTTGAGCCCACTAAACTTTACATACATACATGCACAAAAGACTTTTTGAATCGTCGAAGGCAAGCAAAGGGTCCTAGACTGAGCAGACCAAACGAAAACAGAAAAAAGTGTGCTTTGACTGAGCGCGAGCAAAATTTGTATACGAGCAACTCAATCGGTTGCTCTCAGACTTTTTGCTCAAAGTCTCAGTGACAAACACTTATTTTGAGACTGCTCGAATCGGTTGACAGTTATTTGCAAGCTATGCTCAGGAGGTGATCCTGATCAGGAATATATATACTTTATAGGGTCGGAGATGTCTCCTTCACTGCGTTGCACACTTTTGACCAAAATTATAATACCCTCTGCATGGGTATAAAAACAGTTCCTCGCTGTCATGATTCAGCCAAACTGGGTGGTCGAGAATCAAAAAATTGAAATGAATTTTAATTGGTACCTTTTTTTTTTGGCCAGAATATGTAAAATATATAAAAAATTATGGTTTTTTACACGGCTTAATTAAAAAATTAAAAAATAAAAACCCTTTTTTCCATTTAAGCAACTAAGCAATCTTTTTCAATTCTATTATGATGTCCTACAAATTTCAAGGCGATCAGTCAATGCCTTTTTATTTTTTGAGAGCCATTTGGACAAAAACTGTTTCGAGAAAAACACGTTTAGAAGTTTAAGAATGCCTTGTTAGCCGTTTAAATGCATTTCTTCTCAGCGCTTTAATTTTGAATCGGAATATTCTAAATAAACTTAGATTCCATTAATACAAAAAAAAAATTTTTTTTTCGGAACGATCCCCATAAACTTCGTCCATTCCATAAATAATTTGTCCCCTGCTTTGACAAACTCTAAAATCATTCTCACTCTCATTGTACAATGACAATGTTCGGTTTTGTTTCGGAATAAATACTCTTCTGCCACTTAAATTGATCGCCCATATTTCCACAATGGTTAATATAGATATGGGTGTATTTGGCTTAATTAAAAGATGGTCAAAAATATGTAAAGGCCCCTATTTAAGGGGGCATGCGCACTTGTAAATTTCAAAAAATCGAATTTTTTTTTTTTGCATTTTCTTAAAGTATATACATTTAGAAATGTGTCCACAATTTTAAAATGATCCGGTGAAAATTCAGTGAGCTACACATGTTGAAAGGGAGGGGCCTCCGGTAAGTGTAATGGTGAGTTGAAACTTTAAACACGTTTTTCTCAAAACTACGTTTTCAAAGTCGGTGACCACTCTTACTCGAAAACTAGTGACCCGATTGTCTTGAAATTTAGCATGCTTTTTTATTACATAATAATCTAGTACTTAATCGAAGGATTTTTATTTTATGCAAAACTTTTTTTTTTACAGCTGAAAAACTACCGATTTTTTTTGACGAAAAACGATTTTTCAACTTTGAAAGGTCGCCTTTGGTCAAATATTTTTTTTTTTTAATATCCTTCGATTAAGTACTAGATTTACTTTTAATAAATGTAAATCCGTTTCATTTTTTGATTTCAGACTATCCAGTTTTTCACAGTGTTGGTCACCGCAACTCGCCTTTTTCGGATGGACCTCACTTCGACGGGGCATAACTTTGAAACCCCTAAATATTTTCTACTTTTTTTTTTCAAATTTAAGTTAAAATAATGTACTTTCACATAATAAAACGATATTTCAAAAAAATTCAATAGTTTACGAGAAAAAAATTCGGAAAAAATGCCTATTTTTTGGCCCTCCAAGTGCGCATGCCCCCTTAACTAAAAGCTTATATACATTTTCCATTACTTTCTCAAGCGTAGCTCTCGGTATTGTTGCTATTTCTTGTTCCATGTTATTTTGATTAATAACTTTTTGAAATGACGCATCTAATATGGCATGAGGTTAGTCGATTTGTCAATATATGTTTAAGATATTGAGAGTTTACATGGGTCATAGTAGATGGCCCACCCTGTATACTATTGGTACGGCCGATAATCCGCTCTTAGGCGACACAACTGAGATGCAAATTGTGACCTTCCTTCTTATCATAATAGACTTTTATTAATTAACTTACCACCCCTTAACAAATACTAAAAATATGCTGGGATTCGTTACCTCGTTAATCTGACCTCATCGCTCAAAAAAATTAATTTAATGTGAATTTGGCAGAGCTTGTCAAAAAGAGTTTCACTCTTGCTCGTTAAAACCTGTCATTAACTGACCCTATATGAAACGGTCTAACAAAAGCCTCTCAAATTTGCTGTGCTGTTGACTCAACTGTCCATTGTCTAGACATGTCAGGTCATAGGTTCCCAAGACCGATTGCTTATTTTTTTTGTTTGGATGTTAGTCTAAAATAAATATTTCAGTAGTTAACTTACATTACAAGGGATTACATAATAACCCAGCAGTACTGAAATTCCTGGCCCCGACTTTTCCGGCCCGAATGTCAAATTTCGTTCGAAAAACAAAAACAATTCATTAAGGTTTGCTCTTCGAACGTCAAAACAAAGTAGGCGAACTAATTCTGTCGGCCCTCTGCTGCTGCTAGAGTTCGAAATTATGCATATTCGATATTAGTTATTAATCACTAATATTTTCTAGTCATTCTAAATATTTTGCCCGGAAAACTTTCACCCCATGGTTCAATGATTAAGGTGTCTGCCTCTTAATCGTAAGGTCGTGGGTTCGATTCGAAGCGGAAAAGTTTATTATGAGTTGATTTTTGTTTACTTTCATTTTATTTTAATATCGCAGTCTCAAAATAAATTGTTATATTCAATACTTTTTTTTAAACGGGGATTCTTAATAATTGAGATTGTTTAAAACATGCAAATTTGTAGAGCTATATTATAGTCAGTCCCAAAGTACGCGCGATTCCTTGATAGCTTAGAGGCGTGCATGTCGGTCTAGAATACAAAAGCACTAAGGTTCGAATCCCAGGGTGAGTAATTGTTAAATATAGTTTTCAATAATGTAATGTTACTTAACATATTAATTTAGTTTACAACATAAATTAACAGCAATTTTTAAGGAATTTATAAAAAATAATGATTATCAAATTAGAAGAATGAATGCGACCTGATTTAGCCACGATTTTCAGCGCGGAATCATACTTTCTTTTCGGGCCTGATTCCGCTCTGAAATTCAGGTCTGAATCAGGGGCGATTTCGAGACAATTTTAACGCCGGAATCCGGATTCGAAATCCGGGCGGATTCTGACCCGATTCATGCCTGAAATCGAATTCCGGGCCGAGAGGACATTTTCAAAAATTTCAGTACAAAATTCCGGGCCGCTTGTTCTAGCTTTCCGGTTTGATTCCGGGGTGATCCGGGCGGATCCAGGGTGAATCTAGGGTGATTCCGGGGCGATTGGTACTGCTGGGAAGGGATAAAAATCCCTTACTAACGATTTGCGTTAAAAAAATATTTTAGGCAACAACATAAATAAAGGCTCTTTTTAAAACATTTATAATTACTTTTTATTTACTGAGTCCCAATAGCTGACCGATGACTTATTTAAGTCAGTCAATAAGAGACCGACCTTTGTGTTATATACTCAACCCAAGACCCAAAACCTGATAATGTAAAAAATATGGTTGTTTGTGAGACCTTGAGTGTTTTTTTAAATCTTGACGGTCTTACTCTCAATCAGACAGAACAAACAAATTCGGTTTTCTGTATTTTCTGATTTGAAATGAAATTTTTTTATACGAGAAAGAGCTCGTCCAGCTATTCAGCCCTGGTTTAAATAGATAATAAATATAAATTTAACATTTTTTTACACATGTATTTCTGCGTGTACTCTTCTTGGCCAGCACTGCATTAAACAAACATATCTAAAAAAAAGGTCTCTAAATTACTAAAAATGTGAAAAACTCTTTTTTTACGGGTGTTTTACACATGATGAAACGATGAGTTATTTTATGCCAGACTTATTGTAATACCAGTTAAACTTTCGACAAACTCTTACAATTGTATAGTAACATATGGTAAAAACTTTTTATCTAATAAAAATCCAGCAATTTCATAACTGTTACTTGATATTATCTATCTTAGACTCTTAAAGTCTCGATCAATTGATCTTAATTGATCTGAATTGCTCTCATAGAATTTCGCTAATGAATGAAAATACGCTTCAGTAACAGAATAACACTTCAAAACACTCTAACTTTTGTTTTCTTCTCTTCCCCCCTGATCGAAAGATCTAGATTCAAATGTCTGAAAACACTTCAAGGAAAATATTAATAATATTATATTACATATGCCGAGAGCAACATACATATCTCTATACATAATTTCACTTGTTCCATAATCTTTGATATCCCCTGAAACACAGTCCAGAACCAATGTAGGTTTCAACAGTTTTTCTGGTACACATAATAGAAAAAATGTATCAAATTTTACCAAATATTGAATTACAGTGCACAGTGCAATTGCGTATACCAAAATATTTTTTAGTACTAAAAAAGTTTGACATACATCAATATCTGCAATGGTCTAAGGCATCGAGTATTCGGTGAATTTTAATTTTTTAATTATTTACTCCATAACCCAAAATATACATCTTATGCTTATTTCCTGTTTCTTATGCCTGTGTATATACCTTTGTATATGTACTAAATACCTATGTATATGTACTTACATATATGATAAAGAAAAATAAATTGGGTTTCTTACATTATTTGGCTTATAATAGAAAATAATGAAATAGTAAAGCATCAACAGAATTACCTGTTATATATTCAGAATTGACTTAACAAAAATTAAAATTTTTCCAAAACGATTGTTTCAGTCGCTCTTTGCCCATTATCATACTTATAATTTGGTCGCTCATTTCCTAGTATAAGCATAGAACTTACTTATTATCTTTAGATAGATAGATTGTAAATAAAATAAAGAGAAAAAAAAAAAAAAAAAAAATTTCCTAGTATCATACTAATAACACAGGCCAACAGAAAAAAATCTCCACGCATAATTTTACCTGCTCCATAACCTTTAGGCTCCCCTGAACCAAAGTCTAGAACTAAGTCCAGAAGTGTAGAAACATAGGTTCTATCACCCACAGTTTCCGCGGTACACCTAAGAGAAGAAATTGATCAAATTTTACCATATATAGAATTATGTAAGCCGTGTAATGGCGATGACCATCATTGTTCCTAGTACATATCATTTTTTAATATGTATGTGTACCAACAAAAATTAAAAAATGGTATCTGGCAGTAAAATTATGTTCTGGTGACACCCCCTATCCCAATATAGTGAATCAAAAGTTATACATTTACGCAAATTTCTTCCAAACCAAAGTACTTTTGGCAAATGTTTGGATAAAATCCGTCTAATGAAAACAATACCTTTCAATTGGTTTTCATTCTTCGGCTATATATAGTGCCTTCACGCGCTACCTACAAGCTGGTGCATGCGTGTCGCCACCTAGCGGACTGCCGACCGCTGTAATTTCGGGTTTTGCATGCGCTCAAACCAATTGTCGAAGCACTTTGTCCATCCCGATTGAGGCACCTCCAAATCATGGTTTTTAAACGCTTCAACAGCATCTTCTGGCGTCAAAAATCGTTGAATCGCATCCAACGAGGCGCTAGTTTGAGCTGATGTGTGAGTGCTCGCATTGTCATGGTGCAAAATGATGACCTCTTGCTGTTTTTCGAATTTCTCCGAAGATTTCAGCAAATAAATTGTGGTTTATCACTCAGAATTGACCGTCCTACGTTGCTCAAGCGGAACAGTCGCTATATGGCCTGTTTTACCGAAAAAACAAGCCACCATTTGCTTCGAAGTGCTTCTTTCACGAACAACTTTCGTTGGATTTGGCTCGTCTTCGAAGACCCACACGGTCGATTGCTGTTTTGTTTCGGGCTCATAAGCATAGATCCATGATTCGTCACCTGTGAAGATCTTATAAACGTCTTTTAAAACACCGCAATTGTAATTTTTTAAATAATTGGTGCACCAATCCACACGAGCCTTTTTTGAGCGATTGTCAAATTGGGCGGGATCCAACAAGAACAAATTTTTTTTAAGGCCAAGTGTTCTTGCAATATCGAATGTTTGCTGGTGGAAAAAATGCCCAAGGAAGGAATGTTCTCTGGAACAACGACTGTTTTTGGACGACTTTCGTCTTCGAGCGAGCGTCGGCCACGATTGAATACTGAATTGAATAACTGTTTTTCACAGTGCAAAGATACAAGGATTTAAGTTCATCGATGCACTCATGTCGTGTTAATTCACGACGAAAACCGTGAAAAATGATTGCGCGAAAATGTTCACGAGTTAATTCCATTTTCTGCCAAATTGATTTTTTCAAGTCACTGTAAACAACACAAATTATGGCCGTACGTCAAAACTTTCTGAGCCCGTTTCTGCTAAAACATGTCAAACTTCCTAATGAAAACGTCAGATGGCACCAGGCAACACTTATGGCCTCTGGCCTAGGCCAGAAATATGTGTACATGTATATAGCAATCCTCGTAAAATAGCTAGGCATATTTTTTTTTAAATATGAGAATTAAACTCTTATTTAATTAAACAAAAATATTGCTAACCTAACTATAATCAAATATAAAACCACTTGGCGATGTAAAATACCGGTGTCGAACATATGGCACCCCGAAAATTTCTGATATGAATTTTGGTGGTGTAAAAAATTATGCATAAAAAGACACATATGTAAATAATATATAATATTATATATACATATATAAGTATATAGTATATATGTATATATAGCATATAGGATATGTAAATATTTATAGGAAAAAAATATATGTATATATGAATATAAATCACAAATATAGGATTATGGTTAGTCGATTTTAATGAGAGTTTCATTATAAAATAATTTCTTTCTTTCCAAAGTTGTTCCATTTTCGACCGATCAGTTATATAACAGCTATAGGATATAGCCGACCGATCCAGAAATAGATCGACGGACATACTGTAGTCGACTCAGAAGGTTGATCTTCTAAAATTATAATCTCTGCAGGATACAAAAATATGGTAAGGACATACATACTTTAGCAGAAGATACATCAAACTTTAAAATGTAAAACTGGATAAAATAGAATGGAACAGTTGTGAAGGATATTAACCTGTACAACAAAATTTGCGTAGTTATATGAAATTTTTTGTTCATTAATATGAAAAAATTTACGTTAATAAACTGAATAATAAAAATTATTACTTTCATTTTAATTTTTTTCAAAAAATTTTAAATATCAGAATCGTAAATGTATTAAAAATTTTAATGATTTTTTTTCTACCCATTATACATACATGTACTAAAAATAAAATAATTATTAACTTTATGCATATTTTATTTACCTGTCAGAAATTTTTTCAATTTAGAAATTTTTGCGTAAACAAAGTCTTGAAATTTTACTGTGATACATATGCACCTGTTTTTAAATTTAATGAAGATTAAAACAAATTTTGAAAGTGCAGACTTAAATTTTATAAATTAAAACAGAGGTGCAGTGTGGTAATATATACATATGTACATAGATAAGAATTTTAGTATGTGATCGACAGCATCTCTTTTATTGACAATGCGTCAGCTGCTTTTGTTTTTCTCATATTTACACGTTTACTTACGCAAAATTTTATTATTTAGCTACTGTAAATTCGTCTGTCGAAATAACTATAGTAGTATAAGACGTAAACGGAAACCACGTTTTTGTTCAATTTATTGTATTTTATCGAGTAAGTGAGTTAAATGGCAAATACAGTTTTTCCATAACATTTCTTAAGTGTACAATACGGGTAAAATTTTTTAAGGAAATTTATTTATTTACAATGACAGGCACGTCTTGTTAATATTTGCAAATATCATTCAAAATATATACAAAACAAAGGGTGAAAAATAAAGGCCATTCGATAATTGCCAACCTATCGCACTATCGCAGCAACCATCAAAATTAGCTAACGCTGTTGTCATGCAGTATTTATTATTCCAATGTCCGTCAAATTAGCGTCGCCTAGTTAGCCTCGAAGTGGAACGGTGGAATCGGAACACAGCAACGAATTTTTTTATTTTCAATTATTTTACTGTTTAGCCACTAAATTGATTGAAATAAAGTTTAGAATTGTTAAGAATTGAAGAATTTATAGTATTTTCTTAATTTGGGCGGGATCAACAACCTTAAAATACCATTAAAATACATTTGAAAAATTGGCCCCCACACTGTTTTGAGTCCTAGCTCAGAAATAAGAGGAGGCCCCAAAAAGCCCGATATTGCAGCTAATAGGTCAAAATATTGAGGGTAATTCCTGAAAGTTTCATAAAAATCGCTCCCTACGTTTTGGAGAAAATCGGATAAAAGTGGGCCAAATTGCGTCAAATCGTAGGGACCGATTTTAATGGAAATAGTCTTATTAAATTAGTCTTATTAATTAGCTTTGCAACGGCATACCGTGCATAATGGGGCATCCTCTGTGAAGGACTCAATAATCATATTCATGCCCAACAAAGGCGGTCTGTAGATTTGGAACTAGTGGAACGAACTTGTTCGTGGACTGGTTCCGGTTCACGAGTTGGCGCCTCCCTTATCAATTAAAATCAATGGGGAACTATAAATCGATTTTCCCAAAATTGTAGGGAGCGATTTGAATGATTTTTGCTCTAGATATACTAAAAAAGGTGATACATCGATTCAACTACCATGCATATGGGGGCATCCTCTTAGAGCTTCACAATATTAAAAACAATTTTTGATGGTCATTTTTGTATGGGCCGTTAACGAGATTAGCCCACTTTTATCCGATTTTCTCCAAAACGATTTTTATGAAACTTTCAGGAATTACCCTCAATATTTTGACCTATTAGCTGCAATATCGGGCTTTTTGAGGCCTCCTCTTATTTCTGAGCTAGGACTCAAAACAGTGTGGGGCCAATTTTTCAAATGTATTTTAATGGTATTTTAAGGTTGTTGATCCCGCCCAAAGTAAGAAAATACTATAAATTCTTCAATTCTTAACAAACAAACTTTATTTCAATCAATTTAGTGGCTAAACAGTAAAATAATTGAAAATAAAAAAAATTCGTTGCTATGTTCCACCGTTCCACTTCTAACTAGGCGACGCTAATTTGACGGACATATTATTCCAATAGTGTTGTCGAGCTTAAATTATTGAGCTAAGAAAAACAGCTACAAAAAAGTCAGCATTACTGTGTTGGTACGAGATTATTCATTGGGTGTCTGGGGGGTTCATTAAAGGAGCCTGCTAATCTTGAAGTTTAAGGAAATGTTAAATAAATGTTTTCCCAAAAAACATTTTTTTTAATTTAAATAATTTTTAGAGGTATAGCCGATTTAGTTTTATGAAAAGTGGATCCGTTGAGCGGGCGACTGGAATTTTGAACGCGTTTTCTTGAAACTATTTTTTCGATACAGTTGAAACGATATTTAAAGTTCTAAACAGTCAAATTTTGTCATCTGTTTGTCTGAGGTAACAGTGAAATTTCCCCTTAAATGGAGGAAATATTTAAAAATTTCTTTAAAAAAAAGGAAAATCATTAATTGAGAAATTAATCACTCCGTTAACTTTTTTTTAAGGGGGCAGGATGGTTTCAGAGGCTAAATAATTGAATTGATTTACTTAAAATATTAGTTTCATGTGCGGATGAACGAAACCATTTTGAAAAATATGCGATTGTTGAGCTATCAGCTCCACCAAACTCCCAAACTGCATGCGCTACAAAAGAACAACAAAGCGCATGCGAATCTGGGAGAAACAAAGAATATAATACAGCTGATAACGGGCAATTAGTGGACCGCTGCGGCTAGTTACACTGGGAGAATTTAATTGAAATAATTATGTTATTTGATGCTGGCACAAGTCCCAACATCCTGCCCCCGTTGAATTCCATCTTTCAACAAAAAATCCTTAGGGGCATGGGACAGCTTCATCACATAATATTGCTGATGATCTCAATGTCCATAATTCTCAGTTGCAGGCTGCCGTGTCCATCCAGATCCAGAGAGCGCTCGAGCCAGGCGTCAATAGAGTGGCGAGAGTGGAAGGAAACTTCTTTCCGAAATTGCGCGTAGGCACACCTTTCGACTGCAGGATCGGGAGCCTTCACGGCTGGAGCAGAAGCCACCTTGACAGCTGCAGACGGCGGCAGCAGCGATGCGGACGACCTCCCCCATTGGAAGGGTGCAGGCTAGAGTTCAGAATGGAGTCAGACCTGGGTGCTGACTTAATCGGCAACGGTGACAATAACCCAGATGAGGGATTAAGTACAGCAGCTTCAGAAAATCCATCGCAGACAACTGCCAGCAGGATAGCAGTGGCGGATAGCAGGGGCACTGATGAGACGCAATTGGCCACGTCCTGGCTATCGGGATCGTTGTTCAGGTTTCGCTCCAATTTAAAATCCTGAGAACCTGACTGGATGTCGCGGTCCAGCGAAGAATCCGGACTGCATGAGCGATTTTCCAACAGACCACCATGCACTTTCGCAGCCTCTATGGTGGGTTTTGTTAATGACGGAGCAATGGGACCAGTGGTGCCGTCAAGTCGAGTGGAGTGTTCAGGCACCCTCATGGAGAACCTTGCCATTCCCACCTGAATATCAACGCGCACATCAGCGGCAAGCTGGGAGAACTTCCAGAATAATTCGCTCCCAATTTCACTAGAGCTCAATCGCTCTAACTCATCCTGGAGTGTGGTGAATTTCTTCCGCAACGCAATTTCCAACGGCTCCAGTACCATGATGGTCAAATCTCCCTTCTGCACTGCAGCCTTGACCTTATTATGCAGGGCTTCCATCTCGTGGTAGGTCACTTCTGCTCTTCGCCGCAACAGCCTTTCCCTGCTTGCAGGAACCGAGGCACTAAATAAGTCTCCAGACTCCATTATGTAATTTGTTTTTGTGCAAGGTGCAATGTAATGGAAACAATAGCAACAAGTTTTCCTTTACAAGGTTTCCTTTAAGCACTTTAATGATCACAAATCAATTAGAGCGCAATCACGTCGGGGTCACCAATGTTGAGCTATCAGAATTTTGATAGCGACCGAATTAATACACAATCCAAAATTCGATTTCAATATTTTTATTGGGTCAATTTAACCCCAAAACAAATTCCGTGGCCGGTCCAAAAAAATGCCGAATTACAAGTCATAAAACCTAAGAGCTTGCGCAGAAGCTCCACCAAAGCTCCCAAACTCCCAAATAGTTTTTTTGAGAAAAACGCGTCTAAAGTTTTAAAAGTAATTGAAAGTATATGGAGAGAAAGAAACTAGAAAATCGATATCTCAGCGAGCTTTAGTCCGATCGACATGAAACTTTCACAGGATACTCCTGTGATAATGTTCTATTATGTACAAAATTTGTTTGTTTAAAGTCTCAGACCATCCTGCCCCCTTAACATATAGGCGGTAGAAATCTTGGATGATTATTGGATCAACATAGTGTTTCTAGATGCCGACTCAGCACACCCGCCCACTGAGCTTAAGTCCAGGGGTAAAGGGGGCAGACACCCTCCGACCGAAAGTCTCAATTGACACATCAGAACCCAACCAATGCTACATCATTGGTGGTCAACACCTTAGACTGCAGCCACCCAGCACCCTACCATTACCATCGTCCGTCCAGGAACAGCACCGACCCCGGGCCATTAAACTTAATATAACTTGCGCCCAACAATTAAATTAATCTAACGACCCTCACAATTTTCAAGGAAAACATGTAAGTGGTCTGATTAATTAAGTTACGGCTTTAGGCAAACAAAAAATTGCATAAGTTAAAAATGAGCCCTATAATTATAACTATAATATAATATAACTAGAAATATATTATTATAAAAAAAATAAATATAGATTGCTCAGGTTAAAAGAAAGGGATAAAAATAATAGCTGCAGTTGTGACGTGCAGTTCATATTATATACAATTTTTTATTTTTGAAAATAGAATTGAATAAACATAACTTAT
>JAJJHT010016026.1:88566-207213 GCA_021223865.1 Drosophila pandora | reverse complement strand
AATAAAGTTATTATTTAAAATATTACTTAAAAATAAAAGTTTGCCAAATGTATTGACCTCGTATGAATTAGGTGGTTTAGGTCCAAGTTTTTAATGAGCTATCCGTATAGGGAAATTAAAAAGGAACTTAAAAAGGAGCGATCGTTAAGAAGAAGAGGCCCGAGGGTTTATGCTAAGACAAGTTCAATCCGAAGAGAAAGAAGACACAATAAACGCGAACGAATTGCAAAACATTATCCAGGGTGCCTTAGCGCAATAGGAAGCTAGGCTCCGAGGAGAATTTGAAGCTCAAATCAGCTCAATTAATATACATTTTACGGTACGATGTATATATATATTATATATATTTTAACGATGAGCAAGACGAGTATGTAGCGTGGAGGCAATCTGCCCCAAACGCCTACGAACTCTGTAAGCTTTACCAGGGCAATAGTGCCTTTTTTTTAAGCTTGATTTTATTTATCTTTTCTTTACGAGTCTAACAATAAGGTTGCAAATCTTAAAATAACACGTCAACTAACAGATTAATTTAACTGAATAGAGACTACATGGTCCTAATAATTAGCGCTGGATTGGAAGGTCGTTGCGGTGTAGGCGGGAACTGCTAGAAATTCGCGTGAGGGCTCTCACGAGATGATTTGGATATACTAATAGCCTGTTGTAGTACTTTGTTTTAATTTGTGCTATCTCTTCTCTGACAAGTAGTATGTCAAGGTCCCTGTGAATATTTGCATTCCGAACGTCAAAGCTGCTGGCTTTGAGCTTTAAATGAGTTCTTTTGGCTTCAATGTGGCTGCGCCAAGTAAGACGTCTATCGAGGTGTACGCCAAGATATGTCACTTCATTTGCTACCGGAACCACTGTGTTATTTAGAATAAGTGGGGGGCAGTCTTGCCTGTTAAGTGGGAACGTTACGTTGGTTGGGAGCATTTCTGTTATTTTGTGCATTAAACCTTGTAGCCATACTCTGTCGAAAGCTTGTGATACGTCCAGAAATATCGCACGGCAGTACTCCTTTTGTTCGAATGGATTTCTGATTTCAGAAGTTATGCGGTTGACTTGCTCGATGGTTCCATGTTTTTCTTGAAAAACGAATTGATGAGTCGGGATTTTGTTGTGTGTTCTGACAGGATATCTGATTCAAGGCACCAGCGGCTTGACAACATCGAGCAAACCGTCAGTGCTACTGGCCAAGAATGTGATAACACTGCGGTAGCCGCACTGAGCGTAATCGAAGACGACAGCGAATTAGTCGATTCTTATGATCTTCTCAATTTTTTAGAGAACGGTCCCGGCTACTGTTCATCGAACGACGGTTGGCTGGGAGAACTTTAAAGATTCTTATTGACACAGGTGCAGCTAAAAGTTATATAAAGCCCGTAAAGGAGCTTAAATATATAACGCCAGTAGCCTCTCCATTTCGCGTGAATTCAATTCACGGATCTAACGGCATAGATAAAAAGTGTCTAATAAAGTCTTGGGAATAACTTCCCTATTTTTTATGTTAGATTCTTTTCACATTTTTACTGGATCATAGGGTTTAACTTTCTAACGCAGTTGGGAGCTACCCTTAATATGTAGACTAAACAATTTGTGTATGCTTCCGTGTCTGAGGACCTGCAGTTCCGTGACAGCGAAAACGTAATTTTTACCAACGTAAAGGACATAGTTGTTCCAGAGGCAGTAAAAAAGGATGATGAAATTATGAAATCAAGATCTAAAGTCTTATCCGACGCAACCCAAAAACCGGCTATCACTAAATTCTCCTCACGGAGCAAGATTAGGATTTAAAAATGCCGGTAGTCTTTTTCAAAGGGCAATCGAAGATGTCTTGAGAGAGTAGATAGGGTAATGATGTTACGACTTTGTCAACGATGTCATTATCTTTTTGGAAAACGAAAAAGTCCTGAAAAAATTAAACGTAGCCAACATGACCATCTCACAAGAGGAAACCCATTTTTTTAAAGATAGTGTCCAATACAAAGGCTTCGTAGTGACCCGAAATGGTGCTACAACTGACCCTAAAAAGGTAACAGCCATTAAGGAATATGCTGAACCGAAAAGCTTATTCTTACTAAGATCATTCTTTTGACTTGCCACCTATTATAGATGTTTCATAAAAGATTTCACTACAATAACCCGGCCACTTACCAACCCCCTTAAGGGAGAAAACGGTTCCGTAAGTAAACACATGTCTAGGAAAATATCAATAAATTTCAACAATCAACAAAAAGACACATTCAATAGACTTTCGGTATCAGAAGATGTCAGTCTGTCTAAGACTGGGTGTCTACCCAAACTTTAAAAACCATTCGATCTGACAACCGATGCGTCAGCCTACGGCATTTAGTCGCAAGACAAAAAACCCATAACGATGATATCCAGAACCCTTAAAGACTGCGAGACCCATTACTCAACTAACGAAAGAGACTTGCCCGCTATAGTCTGGGCTTTCGGAAAATGAAGGCAGTATTAGACTGGCACTCGTGACATAAACTTTTGTCATAAGCTTTTGTCATAAGCTTATGTCACTGAATTTAATCCGTAACGTTCGCTGTCTCGGACAAGAACCCAAATAACAAACCAAAGCGTTGGAAGGCATTTTAGATGACTACGGCGCAAAAGTCATGTACACTCCAGGCAAAGAATATTATGTCGCCGTCGCCCTTTCGCGACAAAACATCATACGTTGAAACTGATCATATTAGAAACATTTTGTCCGTATTGAAGGTGCAGCACCGTATTGCCAGAAGCTTAGACTTTTTCGGAACCGCGTTAAAAGTGGTAGCGGGCACTCCTGATGCAACTAACCACGAAATGTTAAAAATGTCCGAGTCCCAGTTAATCAAATTAAACAATAGATCAGTAGTCATTAACACCGAACCCAAAGGCAGATCAACAAATTAACCGATGCTGTTAACGAAATCATTAAGGCAAAAAAGAAAGGACCTGGTTCACACCACACATTTATAAGAAGTTCTTTTGTCCAGAAATAGAATTCTAAATACAGAGATACAGAATCTAATGCTCACGGTCACACTTGCAAAATCAAATATCATAAACGCGGCCATTTCTATCCATGAAGATTCACCCCACAGAGGTCCCCATTATTAGCCTAATAGAGGCGTCTAATATTAAAGTCCTTCAGTCCGATAATATTATTCGCGTGCTCATTGCGTACTCTAAGATAAAATTTACATGTAAGAAGGTAACCGTCTTTTCCGTTTCTCACCAACACACCATTTTTGAACTACGGGACAACGTGATAGGTATGGTATAATCATAATCAATGAGTGTCCGGCAATAGTCAGCACGGATGACGGCCCCAATATCGAAAACAATGAGACGCATCTAATAACTAGCCTTTGTAAATGGCATAAAATACTCGAACCAGCGTGAAAGCATAAGAAAGACTGCTGGCATGGCGGCCCTGCTAAACATTACCGGGCATAGCTACGCGCTAAGTATGCCAATGCTTCAGAGGATGAACAACTAAAACCTGGACATAATCCAAACCCTCAAAAATTAGGTAATGTTGGCTGAATCAACGGTCTGCGTGGGAGTAAGCTTTCTAATCAGCAGTTTCATCCTGCTGCATCTCGTGGAGGAGAAGAAGAAACGCAAGGGAAATACTACAGGTTGCCGAAACATTCAAGGCGACCGAGGACAGTCTTACTTCTAAGGGGGGAGTAGTCGGTCTACCGACCAAGCTAGCGATTTCGTACTGTTAAGTCCCTTAGTTCTGTTTTACATTTATTTTAATAAAGAGCACTTAGCTTTAAAACTTTACTCCGGCCATCGAAGCTATTTTATATGCATGCGCCCACTGCGCTTAAGGCCAGGGGTAAAGTTGACCGCCCCACCCGCCACCGCAAATCTCTATTGACACATCACCACCCTACCAGTTACCAGACACCAATTGCCAACCAACCACTTGGCCAGCAGCCACCCAGCGGCTACCACAATTCCCAGCTAGTACCCTACCATAGTACTCTACCAAGACGTCATCGGCCCGTCCAGGAACGGCACCGACACCGGGCCACCAAACTTAATATAACTTGTATGCACTTAGGCGTTGTAAAATCTATGTCTTCCGTATAAATCTCCTTCTGTCCAGTATAATTTTTGGTCTGTTTTAAACAAATTTAAAAATTGTGTTTGGCGGTGTAATGAATTAACTTTTAATGGAGCAAACTTGCAAACTTTGCCTTACGAGACTACATACTTTTTTATGGGACTGCATTCAGAAGATTTTTGAGACGACTCAGTTTGAGCTTTCTATTAGTCTTAAAAGTCAAATTTGAAGACCATATCTTCTTAATAGTGAATAAAGCTAAGGGTGTTCTTGGCTTTATTTAAATATTTGTATTTAAAAAGTTTTGTTTTTAAATAAAAAGAGTTTAATAATTAAGCCTATGTATATGCCTACTTCCATGCCACACACATTAAAAATGTATGCAAAATACACATTTCCAAGTAGCCAATTTCCTATAATCATTCGAAGTTCATTTGATCTTCCTCATATCCAAGATACCTTTAGTAACAAGCAGGCTTAGTAATTAGACCTAAAAGTTGCCGGTCAAAGGAAATCGTAAAAGAACAATTGTAAAATCTTCTCTCCTGCTGCTCATGCCGTTGGCTTTGCCATATTTTTGTGCATATTAAATGTGCGTGTGGTGGTCACAATGGTCGTATAAACGATCGCAACACCAAAAACATTGGTGTGAAATAGAGTCGGAGATGCACATTATCATGAAGCAAACTCGTCCCCAGGAACCATAATGTTCTCGGAACTCCGCCAATGGTTCCTCTTATACGTGAAACTTAATCAAGTAGCGTTGCAACTGTTCCGAATGTATGCATGCCTTCACATGGGTCCGCACGATAATCAGAGAATATTTCCTTCCCAATCGGTCCGTTTCTGGATGGTTTCCTTCGAGTCCATGGAAATCTGTTGACCTGATTTCTGCCAACTCGTCTCTTAAACGGCTTTAAGGTTTTGCACTAGTGGGCTAACATTAAGAGATATTGAACCTCGGAAAGTGCTGTTTGTATTCCGCCGTATGCCCGATTCCACTCCGGATGACGTTAGGTCAAACATGGCTCAACTTCATAAAATTGCTCCTATATATATATATATGTAAACAAATTTAACTTTAAACATAAGCGTATGCAATCAGAATGTTCGCGTGATTTTTGGAATTTTGATGCAATTGCTCTTATTATTTTGATGCAATTGCTCTAACAAAAACGTATCTTAATTCATCCGTCACCGATCAGAAAATTCTCGTTCCAAAATACTCCATGTACCCTCCGGGTCCACCCTCGGTGGAGCGTTCGCTGGTGGTGGTCTTATTTCTGTAAAAACTCAATTTTCCTCCTCATTGATTTCGTGCTATAACACCAGAAATCGAATAATTCGCGTAGGTCTCGATTATTTATTTCTGACACGTTCTTGTATTTCTCATTTATCTGAGGATTTTTTTTTATCTCTTTTATCTTTTGTGTCATTAATTCAGTAATATTTATGGTCAATGCTCGTGGTCATATATATATTAGTCCAAGGAGACTTTAACATGACTCTCATCGTTTGGCTCCCATGTGATGATAATAACTCTATGTTTCCAAAATCACAAAACGATTTTACAGTTGGAATAGAAGACTTGGCCCTTTGCCAAATCAACTCCCTTGTAAATATTCTTTTCAGTATCAGTTCCTGTGAGGAGATTAGATCTCCCATACGCCAAGACAGGTGGCAACAGCGGGGGGGACAGGCAAGCTAGCACGGCTACGCGCACGAAAGAAAGAAAAAGAGGAATCACCGTGGAACGTAACGGTCCCGGGCGGGCCTCCGCGGTCGCGCTCAAATGTCATAGGAGAGAGCAAGAACGGAGGGGAACGAAGCGGCCCACGACACCGCAGCTGTGTTTAGAAAATGCATTTGGAATGCCCAAAAGGGGGAGCGCGAGCATATCCGGACAAAGTCCGGTGACCTGCATAATAACAATATGAATTGGAGGCCCAAGCCAGGCAAAAAAGGGGGGCAACAAAGAGATCCCGCCAATAGAAATGCGGCGCGAATTGGAGAAAGTTAACGGTCAGAACAGAGAAACGAAGGATTAACGGAAGGAAGCGAGATTTTCAAGGATTAAAAGGCGCTATATAATGAGGGCCACTGGAGCAAATCGAGGCCGAGTCTTCTAGGGAAGCTGGAAGAGATGAGTGAAAGGGGGTACTTTGGGTAAGTCTAACATTCAAGCGAAAAAGTTTCCTTGGAGGAATTAGAAGTATATGCTGAAGGACCCCCCGTGGGTAAGTCCGACAGTCTCAAGTGCGGGATTTAGAGCGAGTGCGCAAGGATCTGCGATCCGAGGCTCAAGGACGCCTGTGGGTAAGTCCGGCGGCTGTACGCGAATCATCGAACAAGTTCCGCGGCGGAACAGAAGCCCAAGGGTAAATCGAGTCGGGTTGGGTATTCTCGGACACGACAGGTATCCTGGTGTCATAGCGATAGCGACGGATCGGCCTGGCGTACGCCTTGTCGATTCCTGACCGTTACGACCAGGTGTGATTCTGTAAAAGACTGAGGGGTAGCTAGCTCGGGAACTCAAGCCCAATAGTGAAACCAAACAGGTACACCCTGGTCAAGTCAAGAGAATTCTGATCCAGGCGGTGGGGCGTACGCACAGCGTATCACCTGGAGTAAACCTGAAGTTAAAACCTCTGGTCTGCCATGGATCCTGCGGAGCGTAGGCACGCAGGTGTTTGGAGGCGAGTGGCGAACGCAAATGGGGGCGTGGCTAGTGGGGTAGGTAGGCCCTTTGTGTCCTGATCCGGTTGCCAGGCACCAAGAAGCGTATCCTGATCCTATTGGTAACACGGGTCCTACTGCAAACACGGATTAGGTGCCGGCCACGGCGAAAGGGTATTCCCAGTGAGCCACGGATATCAAAGATCCACGGCGCTTACAGAAGAGAAGCAGCGACAACCAGGAACAGGAGCGGCGACAGGAGCAGCGGCAAATAGCAGCAAACAGCGTCAGGAGAGGGTCAGCACAGGCCCTCAACTGGAGCACGTGAGTCCAAACGGAGGGAACCATAAGCCAGGCACCAAGACCACACGTTCTGATGGGCGCAAGCTTTGGGGGCGTGTGTATTGTCACCAACCCGAAACGGTGACCAGGGAACGACGGGAGAACGAGTGGCCGATCGGGTGAGCGGAGCAGCCGGGGAGATTCACCCTTTGTAAACAATATAAAAATAAAGAAGATATTAGTAAAAGAAGAACCCTGTGTTATTTCTGGGCGGTGGAACGATCCCCCAAACTCTGTGAGCTAGCCTCGGCATTTGTTGCGATCAAAAGTTAGCAAAAACAGTTCGTTACACCTGGCGCCCAAACTACGTGATTGCTTTGGAGTCTAGAAGTAACGCAACTTCAAGATGGGGAGAAAGAATTGGATATATGCGCTTCGCAAGGAGGAGTTGAGCGAAGTGTGCAGAGAGCTTTGCCTCCCAGCAGAAGGAACAGTAGAAAACAGGAGGGCGCTTGTGGCAAAGTGGGTCGACGAGACAAAGAACGACAAAGTGATGGCGGTCACGCGTGGATTTGAGGAAAAGTACCCACAGAGGTCCACGCCGGGACAAAGAGTAGTTAGTGAGTCGGGGAAGCTCATTCAAAGTCGGGCGGTACCAGAAATGAAGAGCATAAGGAGCATAAAGCCACAAGTGCGGAAGCCAGTCCCGGTGCAGGTTGACTATGCATAAAAGACCAAACAAGTCCGGAAGTGGTCATTCCGATTCGACGGAACAGGAGATTCTCTAGAGTTCGTGGACCGAGTGGCATGGTCCGCTAAAATATACGGGTTGGAAATAAACACGATCCCGCGGGCGATGCCGCAATTACTGCAGGTCAGACCACAAAGATGGTTCATAATGAACGATGAGGAGTGGCTCACATGGAAGGAGTATAGAAGGAATCCATAGAAGGAATATATGGTGGACCTTCAGACGCTAATGAAGCCACTAGGAAAATCCCCAAAGGAGGTGATAGAAAGGCTGGTGGAGAACTGTATGCCGCGCATGAAAATTTTTATGAGGCCATACGCATGCGCACTGCCTCATAAAGTGATGGGTTCCTCGAAGAAGTGATGGGTTTAGCCGGGGTGTTTGAGGAGCTGGCCTTGGAGGAAGAGGTCTTTAATGGGCAAGCCTCCGCGGTAGACAAGAGTTGGCCGAAAGAGGAACTGTACTAGAACCCACCAGAGCAACAGAGCCCCCCCCCAGGACACGGATGGAGGCAGAAATGTCAGCCTGGGGAACGACGCAAAATGCGGCAGCAACAGCTGAACCAAAATTGGACGGTAGACCCAAGGCAGCAGGCGAGTCAACAATGGGCAGCAAGCCAAAGTCAGAGGCAGCCGAATTTTCAGTGGGCAGCGACGCCTAGACAGGGACAGGTAGAAACCCAGCGCAGGTATGCAACAGGTGCGGAGGCATGGGCCGTTGGGCTAGTGGGTGCAGGAACCCCAGAATTTTGTTCTGCAGGATGTGCGGCGCAATAGGGGTGAGGAGTACAGAATGCTGCCAAAGAACGGAAATCGCGCAGCGATCTCAGCCGTAGAGACGAAGGCGGAGATCGCGAGTTGCTGCTGTGCAGGCCACTGTGCAGGCCACCAAGTCACGATCCCGAGAAGAGAAAGATGAAGCGGATGCCTGGATGATATGCTGTCCATAGCGATAACTGGATCCTCGAAGGAATGGGAAAGCGAGCGGGACAAAAAGTTCATCAAGGAGGAACTAGTGGCGTTCATAAACCAGAAGGGTTGTTCAAAGGTAACGCAGCATAGGATCACGATGAAGGATGACATCCCAATAAAGCAAAGATATTATCCAAAGAACCCCAAGATACAGGGGGAGCTCAATGAAAAAGTAGAAGAGCTGCAGAAAAAGGGATGCATCGAGCCTTCAAATGTGCGTGGACTTTCGACAAATAAACGCATTTGCATATCAGGAGCATATTGGGAATTTGAAGGAAGTATTCCATAGAGTGAAGGCGGAAAACATAAGTATAAACACGGACAAGTGTCATTTCTTCATGGAAGAGCTATTGTACCTGGGCCACCGGACAACGAGTCAGGTATGGATTCCGGAAATGTTGCAGCGATTTCTGAATTGAAACCCCCAACAAACGTGGAAGGGGTACGTCAGTTCATTGAGATGGCGTCCAGACTTCGCAAAACCATAAAACGAACAAAGTACGACGGGCCGTACACGGTGGTGAACTTTGTGTTGCCAGTGATTGCTGTGCTACGTCACGCTGGCACAAAGAAGGAAAAGAGGGCCCACCTGAGTGAGTAAAAAGCCCAAGTACAGGAGTCGGTGTAGGCATAAACCATAATTAATGAACATAAATAAAACAAAAAGGATTTGAAATCAAAAGTTAAGAAAAAAGATGTAAACAAAAAACACACACTGGTAAAAAAGAGAGAAAAAAATGGAAAAAAAATACAACGAAAAAATATAAAGGAAACAAATCTAATGTCACCCGAAGAAGGGGGGTGGTGGATCCCTATCCACACAGAAAAGAAAGGAAAAAAAGAGGAAGAAAAAAAACAAAGGAAACAAAAACAAACAAGAAGTGCGAACCGCGACGCTTCTGTCGTTCCTGAAGAATGGGGGAAGTGTGAGGAGACTAGATCTCCCACACGCCAAGACAGGCGGCAGGGGGGACAACAGCGGGGGGGACAGGCAAGCTAGCACGGCTGCGCGCACGAAAGAAGGAGAAAGAGGAATCACCGTGGAACATAACGGTCCCGGGTGGGCCTCCGCGGCCGCGCTCGAATGTCATAGGAGAGAGCGGGGACGGCGGGGAACGAAGTGGCCCCCGACAGCGCAGCTGTGTTTAGAAAATGCATATCCAGACAAAGTCCGGTGACCTGCATAATAACAATATGAATTGGAGGCCCAAGCGAGGCAAAAAGTGGGGCAACAAAGAGATTCCGCGAATAGAAATGCGACGGGAATTGGAGAAAGTTAACGGGCAGAACAGAGGAACGAACGGAAGGAAGCGAGATTTTCAAGGATTAACGGGCGCCTCAGGCGCTATATAAGGAGGGCCACAGGAGCAAATCGAGGCCGAGGGTAAGTCTAACAAGCGAGAAAGTTGTCTTGAAGGAATTAGAAGTATACGCTGAAGGACCTCCCGTGGTTAAGTCCGACAGTCTCAAGTGCCAAAACCTCTGGTCTGCCATAGATCCAGTGGAGCGTAGGCACGCAGGTGTTTGGAGGCGAGTGGCGAACGTAACCGGGGCATGTCCTGTGGGGAAGGTAGGTCCTTTGTGCCCTGATCCGGCTGCCAGGCACCAAGAAGCGTATCCTGATCCTATTGGTAACACGGGTCCTACTGCAAACAGTGTCAGGAGAGGGTCAGCACAGGCCCTCAACTCTAGCACGTGAGTCCGAACGGAGGGAACCGTAAGCCAGGCACCAAGTCCACACGTCCTGCTGGGCGCAAGCTTCGGGGGGGCGTGTGTATTGTCACCAACCCGGAACGGTGACCGGGGAATGAAGGGAGGACGAGCGGTCGATCGGGTGAGCCGAGTTTACAAAAGTGAGATTCACCCTTTGTAAACAATATAAAAATAAAGGGGATATTAATAAAAAAAAAGCACCCTGTGTTATTTCTGGGCTCGAGCAATCACGTCGAATCTATAAATTTAGTGGTACGATCAGACTTCCGCCATGCGATGCGTCTTTCTAAACCTTTCCCTGCATAAGAATTTGTCCAGGGCAGGCCACCAGACCACAACTCAATATGATTGGTCTGATGATCGCTGTGTATAACCATCTGACTATCTTTGGGGACATTCCCCATTTCAGGCCTACCAGGTGTAGAGTGCTATTGCCGCCAGAACTTTGATCTTCCCTGTCATATTGCCGACAGAACTTTGATCTTCCCTGTCATTAGGTCGCATGGTGTTTGTGGGAATTTCCCTACGAAGGCAATAGCAACATCATCCGCGTACGCAATGATCTTACAGCCACCCTCTAAGGATCGCAATAGGCTGTTAACCGCCACGTTCCAGAGTAGTGGTGAGAGTACACCTCCTTGCGGGGTGCCTCTCTTGACGTATCTTCGAATAGTCTAACCTCCAGTGGGATGGTTTGCACGCCTTGGGTATGAATACAACCTTTGTGCACAGCCATACTTTTGGTACCATACCAGTAGTGAAGACTGTACTGAAGATTTTCTTGATCCATTTCCTTAGGTTAAACCGGTTTTAACCTTGATAACTGAGCCGGTATAATACCGTCTGGGCCGGGAGTTTTGAAGGGTTTAAAACTATCTATTGCTCATTTAAGATTTTTGTCACTAAGTAGGTAGTTGAGTGAGCCGTGGTGGCCCTGGCTACGCATCACCTGGGTTGTTCCTTCCGATGAGCAACCCGGGAAGTGTGCGTTGATAAGGGTCTCCAGGGATTCCTGGCTTGAGGTTGTTCACCGCCCATCCGTATTCTTAATATAACCTACGATGGGGGCTGTAGTAGAGAGAATCTTTCTTAAGCGGGCGGCCTCTGATGTCTCCTGGATGTTGGTGCAGAAATTGGCCTAGGCAACCCTTTTGCCTTTCGCAATTCCTTGTTATACCGTCTGAGTTCAGCTCTATAGGCCTCCCACGCCTCGTCTGTGTTGGTACGGTGCGCGTGGATAAAGGCCCTACGTGCATTTTTCTTGAAGGGGGCTAACGACGAGGTTCATTATGGAGGCTTTTTCGATCTGCTGCTACCTATTCTTTTCTTGGGGCAGGCCCTGTGGTATGCTTTTGCGCTCGTCGCAGTAACCTTATCTACCACAGCGTTGAGCCCCTCGTAAGTCTCGATAATCTCTGAAGGTGGTTCACCTAAGGATCTATCTAGTATCTTTTTATAGAGCTCCCAGTTTGCCTTCCTAGGATTTCGAACTGCTTGTTTGGTGAAGTTTTCAAAATTTACGGCTATCTCAATGTAGCGGTGGTCTGAAAGGGAGTGTTTATCTAGGACTCTCCAGCTGGTGATTGCATCAGCCAGGGAGTGCGAGAATAATGTAATGTCAAGAACCTCTCTTCTGTTCTTGACGACGAAGGTGGGTTCTGAACCTCTGTTACCCACAAGCTTAGAGCTGAGGATAAAATCGAAGATTGACTCACCCCCCTCATTTGTGTCAGTGCTTCCCCAATGACTGTGATGAGCGTTGGCATCGCATCCTTTTAGTAGGTAGATTTTCTTCCTATCGCTGTCTTCCACAAGCCGCCTGAATAGCAAGTGCGGTGGAAGTCCTAAGTGGTCATGACCCATATACGCCGAGCATATTCTTAGATGGCCGCCTGGGCGTTCTATCGATGCGGCTACATGATCTTCATTGCTGAAATTTGGTAGCAAGAAAATATTAAGGCTCTTTTTTGCAAGTATGCATGCTCGATTTTTACCTGTTACATCGGCTGTGCACAGCCTGAAATCCGAGAATCCTGTCTCCATGGATCCAAGGTTCTTGGATGAGGGCCACGTCAGCTCCACTCTCTGCGAGATGGAGCAGGAGGGCAGCGGATGCCACTTTACTGTGATGGAGGTTTATCTGCAGGAATGTCAGAGACATCCTTTAGATTTTCCACCACAGTGACCTCAGCCTCGGTGTCGGAGCCTAGCAGTGAGTCCTCCTCCATACGCCTCCGACGCCTCCAAGAGCCCTTGCCAAGTCACTCTCCTCTGAGGTTTACCCTTCCAGAATGTCCTCCTCCACATCTGACATTCCTTTTGGGCGGACGTCTTCGGTCGGTTCCCCCAAGTCTGGCTCTTGTGCGTCTATCTCCAAGTCGATGCCTCCTGGCGTACTCTTCGTATCCGACTTGTAGACCCTCACCGCAACGTGCTCGAACCCGTACTTAATACGGCTACCAGCACCCTCCAGGATCCTCGCAGTCTCCTCATTTAAAGTGAGGACAACCTGCCTTCTTAGATCCACTGCTTCCTCCACTTTGGCGACTCTCCAGTCCGCCTTAGGGAGTGTGGGATTGCACATCTTGAGCATGGCCAGTATGGTAGCAGGGTCCGCCGGCTTCTCTGTCAGCCATACACGGGCCCTCGGTTTGCTGGGGATCTTGTCCCAGTCCACCGCCTCCAGACTGGCTCCTGGGTAAACCTCTCCAAGCGACGCAATTATGCGCTTGTAGAGGCTTACAGACCTCGCATCTTGGCACGCTATCACCTTGATGCTACCCTGGTACCACCCTGCGTCTTCGCAGTCCGGTGGAGGTCCATCTCCTCCATGAAGCGCCCATGCAGATCACTCACCACCCTCCGCCAAAGCTCCTTGGGGATCAGGCCATCTTTGGAGCCGTTGCCAACCACCCCAATGATGGTCCTACCCTTAGTAACCTCGACGAAGGATCTGTTACTCTGTTGCGTCTGCACCTTCTTCTTCTTCGCTAGGGGCGGTCCACCATCAGTCGACCTCTGTCTCTTCGCACTTTGTGCGCTATCCTTTGCAGAGTCGCCTACTCCTGTCGGCTTCTTCGGATCCAGACTCACTCCCGCTTTTGCTGGCTGAAAGTCAGGCAGGATTTCCCTCGCCCACTTTATTATCTCAGCCTGATCGGGGTTGGATTCCGCCGATGGGTCTGCCCTCATCAGAATGAAGGGCGCTCTCCTCCTATCCTTTTAGGAGCCTTTCCGCTTTTAGGAGCCAGCAGTCGCCGGACCGGGGCCTTCCTTAGGGATAACGCTGGTGCAAGAGGAGCTCGAACCTGGGATCTTGCCCCCCACACCGTTTGGTGGTCCCATAGTGGACCCCGTTTTGGGGGTCGGTGCCTTGGCATCTCCCCCTACACCGGCGCAGCTCGCCTCCGGACGTTGTCCCTCAGTAGGGAGCTTCGCCATCCCAGCATCTCTTTGGCCTCTGTCTGCCTTGGAGATTGACAGATCCATGATCCCATTTCCGGACTTTTTTGGGGAGTTCCGTTCTCCACTATTTTTGTTTGTGTTTTTATATTTTTATATATTTTTTTTATATATTTTTTTATATATTTATGTATTTTTATATTTTATATGTATATTTGGACTGCGCTGATTTCTGCGCTGACACTCTTATGTTGGCCTCTTTAGAACCCAGTCTACGAGCCGTATGTGGGCGTTTTCGTCTTCTGAAAAAACGATGACATCATCGACATATAGGGTGAGCCACGTAGCGGTCACTTTTTGAACTAATAGTTATTTTGAGAACGTCACCACATATGTCAGTCGCATTTTGATAGTTGTTCAGTATATCAACTCCGGTTCACGAAATTGAACGCTTCTCGAATGAACAACGCTGGGAAATGGTAATATTTTACTTCCAAAGACGCTGATGAAGGATTTAGACGAAAAATTATCTTCTCGGACCAGGCGCATTTCCATTTTGGCGGCTATGTTAATAAGCAAAACTGCCGTATCTGGGGAACGTAAAACCCTCATGTGATCGTGGAGAAACCAATGCATCCCGAGCGAGTGACTGTTTGGTGCGGATTATGGGCTGGTGGTATCATTGGGCCGTTTTTCTTCAAAGACTGTGCGGGAAGAGCCGTTACGGTCAATGGCGAGCGCTACCGAGCCATGATAACCGATTTTTTGTGGCCTATTATCGACCAAATGGACGTGGAAGGCATTTGGTTTCAACAGGATGGCGCACCGTGCCACACAAGCAATGCCACAATCGATCTTCTGCGCGTGGAGTTCGGAGAAAGCGTTATTGGCCGGCGCGCCGAGGTCGCTTGGCCGCCTCGTAGCTGCGATTTGACGCCATTGGACTATTACCTCTAGGATGTCGTTAAGGATAAGTGTTATGCCAAGAATCCACAAACAATTGAGAACCTGAAAGCTGAAGTCGGCGAAGTTATTGGCCAGATAAAGCCCCACACGCTAGAGAATGTCGTCAAAAATTGGTCTGATCGCCTCGGCTACTGCCACGCCATAATGATGCTGTGTTCTATCATTAAACCGGAAGATTTAAGCTTTACAATAAAAATCAGAATTGAAAAATATTGACGCGTTTTCATTTTATAGCCATTTCAAAATGTGATTTTTAATTGGCCCACCCTATAGACATAGCAAAACTTGCCAATCTGCTCTCGCAGTATGTCGTCGATGGTTTTTTGGAAGATGCTGGCAGCATTCCTCAACCCGAATGGCAGTCGGCGAAACTCGAAATTGCCCCCGTTTTCGGAAAAGTTTACACGGTCACGTTCCGCCAGTGTAATTTGGTGGTAGCCAGTCTTCAAATCGAGCGTTGTGAAGTATTTGGCCTTGCCTAAATTCTCTAGTATCATAGAGATAATTGTTGCATCTTACGGTTGCCAGATTCGTCGGCAACCGTATTGACTTCTGGATTATGCCGTTTTTTCGTAGGTCTTGAATTTCGCCATTGACGAAATCGGCTGCCCCATCGGGTACGGGTAGGGTCTGGCATGAATGGGCTCCTCATCAACTGTCCTGATGGTGGCGACCATAGAGGTGTTGTAAGGTAACGCCTCGTTTAGGTTCGCGAAGGCATTTTTCCTGTCGCTTAGCATTTTTGAAAATGCTTTTCTGACTGAAGGTCCCACTTCAGTAAAATTTACGTTGGGGCATGTTTGGAATTCTAGCTTTTCTACTTCGGAGCCCCATTTGAGGTGGCCGGAAGCTAGGCAAAGGGATGCCCCTGCCTGCTTTAACAGGTCAAGACCAATGATGGCGTCAAACGAGGACAAATCTGGTAAAATGAAGGAGAACGTAGCCTTCAAGTTGAATAGGGATACGAAGCATTTTTTCGTGATTGTGGTAACACCATGGATAGAATGTACCGAAAATGGCGAATCTACTGGGCGAACTCCTTTCAACCCTTCGTATGGACGGATGAAATTTTTTGACGCGCCCGTGTCTATTAAAAGCTTTATTTCTATCCCCGCTACTCTTCGTCTGATGACGGATAGCAGAGACTTTCCCCTAAAAAATTAATGACGTCCGAATCATATTCTTTTGCCAGTGCTTGTCTGGGCATTTGCCAGCGCAGGAGCCTGACGGTGTTCTTGCGCCTTTGGATATTGTTTTTTATCCTTGTCCTCCTGGATTCTGGCAAACGAAGCCGCAAAGGAGTATCTCTCGTGGTTAGATTCTACTTCTTGTGCCAAAGCGAGGGCTGAAGGCATATTTTTCGGCTTTGCCGAAAAAAGGACATCCGTAAGGCTGCGCTTGAGACCCGAGATAAATACTCGAAGTGCGTCATCCCAGAATTTGTCACACAAAACTTTTGCCGCCAGGGCTTCGTACGACATTGTGGCTTAGTTGGTGAGCAAGGTGAGTTTTTTCTCGCCCTTGTCATAGTATTGCAGGAGGGTCATATTTCCCTGCCTGAGAGTACCCATCTCCTGATCGAATACGTGAATCTGACGCTTATCACTATACCTAAAGTCGAGTCGATTTATAATCGCGTCGAAATTCAGCACAGTGCCAAATGAGGATAGCACGCCATCGGCAGGGCCTCTTATTTTACTCCTAATAATGATATCTGCCTGATAATGGCGCGAGCTAGTTACGTAGTTTCTAAAAATATTATATAAGGCTACTGCCGCTTGCCGCCAGGAAACGTATGCATCCTGCGCTCCCGTGAATTCGGGCAGGCCCTTGACGGCATCTAGGGGCTCGTCACATTTGACGTTGTCCCTAATATCTATAGGTTCATAGGCTTTGAATTTGGGAGCTTCCGCTTGCGCGGAACCGATTTGTACTGCGTTGACCTGTTCGGTCAGCTGTTGTATAGCCAGGTGCAGTTCGTTTTCCCTACGTTGGCTTTCCATATTAGCTTCTTGAACGGCATGTTGAACGGCCGCCTGTATTCGTTCCATGCTGAAAGCCATGTTCGCGTGTGTGAGTGCGCTAGCGTTTGCGCTTTTTGGGGTGGAAAAACTGGCCGGTCTTTCGGTCTCGGACTCAGAATCACTGGAGATTGCTCATGTGGAGTTGTAGCTATGTATAAAACCTCCCGAAAAAAAATAAAAACCTTGCTCGAATTGCATGCCCACAGAGGCAATTGGGCGGGTGAGGGGGCCGCGGAGGCTGAGCCGTCGTTTTAGCTATGTGTGCGGGCTCGTCGAACTGCACTATGGCTTTGCCAAGTAGAGGCAAGGTGAGGGGTATGCGGGGACTGACCCTCCGCTATGACAAACAAAGAAAAAGAAAAATAACAAAATGCCACACATTGCATGCGAGGCCGGATCGTATTCTCGAAAATGTGAAGGGGAAACAAAACGGAAAAGAAAATAAATAACCAAGATTGCGCAGCTAATACCAAGAATTCTTGTGTAACAAAAAAGGCATATAAAAGCTGAATTAAATGCACCCAGTTATATGAATTATATTTGCTTGGAAATTAAATTTTGAGTTAGTGATTTTTGGGTCTTGGTTAAGAATTTTCTATTCTGCAACTTTTGTGTTGTTGTATAAAAATGTTTATTTATTTATTTTTATAGAAAAAAGAAATGCAAAACTTAAATTTACCGACCATATATCTACCATGGTTAATAAAGCTATGGGTGTGCTTGGTTTTATTAAAAGATGGTCACAAGAATTTAATGATCCGTACATAACTAAAACGTTATATACATACATCACTGGTCCGTCCGATTCTTGAGTATGGATCGTGTGTCTGGAGTCCTCTATATGGAGTACACCAAGATCACATTGAATCTGTATAAAAAAAATTCCTTACTTTTGCGCTTAGGGGACTTAATTGGGATGCAAATCTTTACCTCTCCTCTTATCGTAGTAGACTTTTACTAATCAACTTACCATCATTAACAAACCGTAGAACGATGCTGGGTGTCATGTTTCTATACAATCTTATTTATGGAAATATAGACTGCCAGCATTTACTAACACGCTTAAATTTTAACGTTCCTAGTAGAAGGACTAGAAACTTTCGTCGTCTACTCCTCAGCCATTGTAGTTCGACATATGCCCAACACGATCCGTTCAGGGTATTATGTTCGGGCTACAATGGTCTCTACCACATCTTGTCACCTTGCTCTATTAATAATCTAAAATCGCTTTTATTAACCGCCTTATCTGTGCAACACTCTTCCTCGTGATATCTTTCTCCTACTTTTCGCTTAACTATCTCGTATCTATTCCCGCGATTCGAGCCGTACGTCCCGCGGCAGCGTCCCTCGGTCGGTTGGACGGGAGGTGGGCTGTACGTATGCAGTGGGAACCGCGCAAAAACAAACAATATTGGGAAGTACATATCTCAAAAATGGTTTATAAAAAAATTATATAAAAACAAGAAAGGAAAGCTAACTTCGGTCGGAGCCGAATTTTATATACTCTTGCAGTTGAGGCGCAGTCCGCTAGGTGGCGCCACGCATCTTATATTATTAGATATATAACGGATCGTATATAGTCGGCCGATCCTTATGCAATTTGGCATATGGAATTATTTTGTACAAAGAAGAATCCATCGAAACTCCCATCCTTCTAACTTGAAAAACAACGAAGTTGTGGCATTTCCGATCAATCAGTTATATGGCAGCTATAGGATATAGACGGCCGATCCTTATGAAATTTGGCAGATCGGATGAGTTGGCCCAAATTAAAATCCAGAGGAAGTCCCATCCTTCTAACTTAAAAAACAAGGAAGTTATAGCATTTCCGATCAATCAGTTATATGGCAGCTATGGGATATAGTCGACCGATCCCGGCCGTTCCGACTTATGTCGGACAGAAGGACGCAACAGAAAGAAGGATGTGTGCAAAGTTTCAACTCGATAGCTTTAAAACTGAGAGACTAGTTAGCGTAGAAACAGACAGGCAGACAGGCAGACAGACAGACAGACGAACATGCTCATATCGACTCAGGAGGTGATCCTGATGAAGAATATATATACTTTATAGGGTCGGAGATGTCTCCTTCATTGCGTTGCACACTTTTGACCAAAATTATAATACCCTCTGCAAGGGTATAATAAAATGTGTTAATGCTACACCGTCAGCAAATTAATGAAAATTAATATATGCAAAAAAATGCAAAAAAAAATCAGGAGCTGAAGTTTTTTAGCTGTCAGTATAAGGAACAAAATTTCATTGCTTTTGTCTTTTTTTTTTTTGGTATTATTATATTTTTTATACCTTTGCAGAGGGTATTATAATTTTGGTCAAAAGTGTGCAACGCAGTGAAGGAGGATATATTCTTGATCAGGATCACCTCCTGAGTCGATATGAGCATGTCCGTCTGTCCGTCTGTCTGTCTGTCGGTTTCTACGCAAACTAGTCTCTCAGTTTTGGAGCTATCGAGTTCAAGCTTTGCACACACCCTTCTTTCTGTTACAGGTAGTATATAAGTCGGAACGACCGGGATCGGTCGACTATATCCTACAGCTGCCATATACTGATTGATCGGAAATTCCATAACTTTCGTGTTTATGGATTTAGAGGGTTGGGACTTATCACACATGTTATATTTGGCCAAAATATCTTATATACAAAATTTCATAAGGATCGGCCGACTATATCCTATAGCTGTCATAGAACGATCGAAATTGGCATAACTTTGGTGTTTTTTAAGTTAGAAAGATGTGACTTGGTACAGATTACTGTTTGGGCAAAATAATTCGATATGCTAAATTTCATAAGGATCGGCCGACTATATACGATCTGCTATATATCTAATAATATAAGATGCGTGGCGACACCTAGCGGACTGCGACTGAACTGCAAGGGTATATCAACTTCGGCTCCGCCCGAAGTTAGCTTTCCTTTCTTGTTTTTAATTAATTTTTTTTTGAACTTTTTTTTTACTAAGTCGTAAGGATTTATGGGTGAAAGTGCTCGCTTACATAACTTTTTCGTTGGGCGCCAGCTAAATTAAGTTAGGTTGCAGTAGTAGTTGTTGGTCCTTTGCTGATGACGATGTCTTCAGATGCGGGTAATGTGGTTGTCCCTGGCGGTTACCTAGGGGGTTCTTCCTTCTTGCTGGAAGTTATGGTGAGTGTTACTTACTCCGTTGCTTCTGCCCTTGAGGCTAAGTAACCAATTTGACAAATGAATTGACTTTTACGGCTGTGCCGGAGTATTAATAAAAAACTTCTTTATTGTATGAAGCTCAAATATAAACTGAAACTTAGAGCTAACCAAAAATATTTCATAGCGGCGACGCAAATATGTAGTGTTTACCGGATATGCATGGGCATCCGGCCAGACGCTGTGTCAGCAGTTTGGCCAGAGCGAGCTCTTAAGTAATCGGACACTGCTGTTGCGCGGTTAACTCTAGTTAACTTATATATAAGTTAAGGTGTCCTTTATTGATCACCTGATAATCAGAACTCCGTTCATGTTTCGTTGGATACAATTTATTCTTGGTTCTTAATCTTAACAATTCATTTGATAATTGATGGAAAATAGTGTTTTAAAAGATACGATTTGAAATTGGGTAAAGGAATATTTAGATTCAGCTGCCAGGTTCTGAGGTCCGGAGAAGACTGGCCACGCAGAGTTGTGACCCTCCGATCGTCAGTTCGGAATCGGCCGATTTCCCACTCCAACTCCATATGTGGTGTCAGCGTGTGTGGTGTCGGCGTGTTTGGTGTCGGCGGGTGTGGAGTCAGCTATCCGGTGTCAAGAGTCAGCGTAACACTTATAGTTTTGTGTCAGCTCTCCCGCAACATTTTAGTCAGCGTACATAGTTGCACACTTGTGACTTAGTTGCACTCTTGCGACATAGCCGGATGTACTTGAACCCACAGCACTTGAGTATTGGGAATTGCTTATGCTGTGGATTCGGGTTTGAGAGTCTGGGTCGAGTTCAGGGCGTAGTAGTAGGGGGCGAATGATGCTGAGCAAAGGGAGGGGCTCGAATGTGCCGGGTGATAACTCCTCCCCCTCTAAAAGTCTGCGTCCCGCAGATCAATTAACAGAATGGTGGGCTGTAGTCGATGTCCTCTTTGGGTTCTCCAGGTCTTCGGTTATAACCCTTGTGGTTGGTATTCCTTCGGTGGAGGTCAGCTTCCTCCAGATGATGAACAGGATTAAGAAGACTATTAGTGTGAGTGAAGCCTCCAAGACATAGGAGAAGGTTACGCCCCGTGAAACGCCAGACATCACCTGCGTGTTTTGGGCGTTGACGTCATCAACGTAACCAAGGGAAGGTCTATAGCCAGTTACCGTAATGTTGGTCAGTACTGGAGGTAAGGCCATAGGGTGATTTGCGGAATAGGCGGTGAAGTTCTTGTTCCGGACTGTGACGACTTCGTTGTTGAACTGGACTATGTACGTCCCTTCCAGTTGGTACTCTCGTTCGGGTGTTGCAAGCGATCCATTGTAATTGGAGAGGAATAATGTCCCATCCTCGACTAACTGTACGACCTCTTCGTTGCTCCGAAGGTATGAGCAGGATGCATGGCCACCCTTCAGGAGCCGTGGAATGCATGAGTTCTCCTCCAAAGCTATTAAATCCTCCTCTGGGCAGACTGTTATGTTGCCGATGGAGGAACAGCTGCCCACTACCGCATATGTTTCCTCTCCGTTTAATGCGAGCTTCTGGTGCTCGAGCACTATTTGTCTTCCGCCTGATACCGTTGGATACAAGCGTACCAGTTCGTATCTCCTGTTAGATACTTTGGGGAGGGCTAGGATGTATAGTAACGTCGTGCCATTGGAGAGTACGGTTGGCCGGGAAAATTCCACTGCTTCCACAGCGTTTTGGTACGGGAGATCGTTGACTTCCGTGAGTATGGTTTCAATTTCCTCGTGATCCAGAAGATTCGAATTCGTCACTCCCGTTTTGGCAAGTTGGCAGGTCAGCCAGGATAATTGCTTTATGCAGTGTCGCTGTAACTGCGTGGAGATCTCCGTCAATCGCATTGACTCTCGCTACCACATCATTTAGTTCTTGAATCGATTTGTGGCTTGCGTCGAAGAGTCGGGCGTTGATCCGAATTTGCTGGTTGATGTTTTCGGTGATCATCTTCTCCGAGTTGAGTACCGCATTCCAGTCCTCTGCATCCGGTGATCCTGCTATCCATTTCCAGGCTGAACCCAGCCAGTTTACCGCTCGAGCTCTGCGTGATGTTGGCCTCATCACTCTGTTCATCCCTTCCGCTGCCTGCTCCAGGTAATGCCTCGTTATTGTGTTGATACGTTGATCCGTCAGGGTTGCCGCATCCCGGCTAGTTTCGTCCACTAGCTGCATCATCCTCGATATGTCGATGACGTGAACCAGTTTGAACATTCCGTTGATGCGCCATACTCCTCCTTGTTGCAGGGGTACGACGGGTGCGTCGTATTTGTATATGCGCGCGGCTGACGTGAGACCGATGATTGTGAGGCTTGTAGGGCAGTGATCAAGAAGGAAAGAAAAGCTTGTGTATATACTATTCATACTTATAATATCTTATTCTACGTTTAATGTTTTGTGAAAGTGTTAAAATAAAAAAGTTATTTGTGTTTTGTTTTTTTTCTTAAAAAAGAGAGGGTCGTAAAGCGCTCTTCAATTCCTCAAGTCTGCTTTGTGTAAGATTTTCCCTGATTTAGTTTTTATCGTCACTCCGCGATTCTCTTGGACCTCCTCTGGTCTAAAACGTTGTTTCTCTTTAGTTTTGATCTGCTTATTAGCGACGAAAACCTTATCCCCCGACTCGTATTGTTTAGGTTCGGTCCTATTTTTATTATGCGCTATGTTGGCCATAATCTGGTTTCGCTCGATCAGGCCTCTAACGTCTTCAAGTGTTTTTTCCTTGAAGTTTGATAATCCCTGATAATTGATGCGCAATGCGCGGTTTAAAAATAGGTCGACGGGCTTTTTATTTGTTACTGAATGGACAGTGTTATTGTATCTGTCCACAGCGATCAGTGCTAACTGTGCACTCGTGAAATTTGGATGTTCAAATTTCAAACACCGGAAAATTTCCAAGAAGGTTGAATGAAATCTTTCCACTTGGCCGTTAACTTCGCTCTTCTGAGTAGGGGTATAATATAGTTCGATCTCCAATGTTCGGAGATAGTTTAATACCGTCGGACAAAGGAGACCCCTTTCGTTGTCTGACACTATCATTCTAGGCACCGTAAAGTAATGAAGGGCCTCTAACAGTGTTTCGCGGAGGTGAATTGATGCCTTGGATTGTAGGGGAAAAAGTTTGGCAAATTTCGTAAATTTGTCGATACAACTTAGATAAACCCGTTTTTCTAAGGTGAACACGTCAATATGCAATATTTCGCATGGGTAGTTTGGGATGGGTGTCGGTTGTAACTCTGGTTTATTGGGATGACGCTCATATTTGAACCGCTTGCAGCAGTCGCATGATGACAACTGAGCACGAACCGTACTTGCCATTCTGGGAAAATAGAATTTCTCCAGAATTTGGATGGTCACTTCTTTTGGACCTCTGTGGGCCCTGCGATGTTCCCTTTCTATTGTCTCAGAGATTTGCTCTGAATCGGACAAATCCTTTACCAATCTCTGCGTTATTCGAATTTTATATAGCTTAAAATTCTCAAAGCATATAGATTGGAAGGATGGGTGGTAAGTCTCAGCAATCTTCACTCCATTAATTATGGAGGGTTTCAAATATTTACCGAGTATATTCACTAAATCGGACATGGTCTCATCGTTAAGCGGAATTAAATGGCGGACATAACCAACATGTGGGTGCTCGCATGAGTACTCAAGCTGGTTTTCGTCAAAAACCAGTTGATTCCTAAACGCATTGATTGGTGTTTCCACATGTGGTATTAATTGGGAAGCATCCTCAAGCGCACTGTGAACGGTGGCCAAGGAGTCGGTTTCAGAGGCAGTGCAAGTAGTTGACCCGAGGTAATTAACTTGCGTCGTGATACGCGAAAGGGCGTCAGCAACGACGTTGGATTTACCGGGCTTATACAAAAGTGTGCAACCATATTCCTCAATTCGCGATTTCCATCGCTTAAGTTTCGCATTGAAGTTGCGATTGCCCAGCGCGAACGTAAGTGGTTGATGATCGGTATATACCTTGATAGACCCTGCGCCGTAGAGATAGGATCTAAGATTGTCTAATGCCCATACTATCGCGAGCATTTCTTTTTCTATGGTAGCGTAACTTTCTTCAGTTTTATTCAGTGAACGAGAAATGTACGCTATTGGTCGATCTTTGCCCTGCTCGTCCTGGGACAGAACAGCACCTATGGCATAGTCCGACGCATCAGTGGTCAGATGGAACGGTTTATTAAAATCGGGGAAGGCTAGGACTTCAGAGGAGGCAAGAATCGCCTTGAGGTCATTAAAGGCCTGTAAGGCCACATCATCTAGCTCTATCGGGACCTTCCTAGATTGCGATGCTTTAACTCTAGCGAACTCTCCTCTCGTCAAATTCGTCAACGGCTTTGCAACTTTCGCATAGTCCTGAATGAATTTTCTATAATACGAGGTCATTCCAAGAAAACTTTTCAGTTCCTTCATGTTAGCAGGGGGCTTCATATCAGTTATTGCTTTCACCTTCTGGGCGTTTGCTTTAATGCCGTCCTGCGTAACAATGTAACCTAGGAACTCAACTTGTGTGGAGAGGAAACGTGTTTTCTCCAAGTTTACATGGAGTTTGGCCTTCCGAAGATTTTGGAAGACCGCACGCAAATTGTTCCAATGGCTCTGATAGTCTTCGCCGAAAACAATAATATCGTCGATGTAGACGTAGCAGATCTTGCCGATGTGTTCTCTCAAAACATCGTCAATCATCCGCTGGAAGATTGCCGGGGCATTTTTTAGACCAAATGGTAGACGAAGGAATTCGTATTTCCCATTGAGGGTGGAGAAAGCGGTTTTAGGAATGTCTTTTTCATTCATGTGGATTTGGTGGAAGCCAGACGTCAGATCAATTGTCGTGAAATATTTGGCTTTCCCAAGGCTAGCCAGAGTAGAATTTATATCCGGTATTGGGTAAGTATCGGATATCGTAACCGCATTCAGGCGCTTGAAGTCAATGACCATGCGGTACTGTTTTTCACCATTTGGCTTAGGTTTTTTTGGGACAATCCAGATCGGAGAGTTATATGGGCTGGCAGATGGCCTTATTATTCCCCCGTCTAAGAGTTCTTGCACTTGTTTTTCAACCTCCCCTCTCATGCTCGTGGGGTATGGGTAACTGCGAGTGAAAATGGGGTCTTGAGTATTAGTACGTATTTCGGCCTTAACGGTTGTATTCACCGATTCCCCTGACGAAAGTGGTTCAAAAATTGATGCAAATTCTTTAAGTAGATTGTCCAGCGCTTGTTTGGTTTCATCGTCATGATCGCCATCAATCAGGGCATGGACATTGGAGGAATATCTTGCCAGAAGGGGTAGCTGGATACCAGGGGATATTAACAGGAGATCGTTTTTCCGATCAATTAGGGCTTTTGCTTCCCTGAGAGTATCGTCACCGATGATACCGTCGAAGGAATTCAGACCAGGCAGAACGTAGAAGGTGGTAATTGAGTCATTGCCAATGGGCTCAAAGAATCGTCCTACCAGGCAATGCGTGATTTTAACATTACCAGCAGCAGATTCGACATAAAAGGGAGTAGATAGTGGGATGGAGCCGGCGGAGTGTTTCTGGCTAACAAAGTTCTTATTCGCGCCGGTGTCGATAAGAAACTTTAACTTGTTGCCATTCCTCGAGTTATATTCTATGTATGGCACGCTGGATAGGCGTCCGTCATAAAATTTGCCTCATCGTTAGCGTTCTCGTTGTCGGCCTTATGGTATAGGGCATCATACTCAAGGCTCGTGTCGTGGGCGCTCACCGCTTCGTCTACGTAAGTAGCTTGACAAGCGGAATTTAGCGTGTCGGTTTCGGGCATTGCCGCCACGCTAGACGGAACCGCCGTCATGTGGTACAATCTTTGTGCCTTCTTGAAGGGATTCGGACCGGATGAAGTATTTTGGGACCTATACTCGGAGTCGTTTCCACGGCGTATGCCAAAGCCGGACTGATACGACTGACCAGACCGATTTGATTCCATCTTAATGGCTGGTCGTGGTCCCTGGAATCTATTAAAGCCTCGTGAGTTACCAGATGAACTATCGTTAAAGGTTGCGCCCAACGGTGCCCTCACTGGTGGTTGGAACGAGGGCGGAAACCGTGGGGCTATTGGAGGCGCATAGCGTGATGCGTTTGTTGGGTAGCGGGGTTGGAAAAATGGGGTGAACCTATTTGGGTGTTCCATTCGTGCATTACCCCTGACCGATACGTTTTGCAGCTCCAGGCAAAAGGAATATGCCTCAGGCAAATTTTTCGGACCCCGGATGATCAGTAATTTAGAGGCATCGCCGTTGAGCCCTCTTACAAAAACACCCAGTGCTTTGTCCCTATACATCTCGATTAGGGCACTGGCCACGTTAGGCGCGTGGCCAGTGCTCTGACTGTTTTAATTTGTTTAGGATCAAGGAAAAGTGATTATTGACATCATTGTAGAATTGATCTAAAGTTCTACCTGCCTGTGTCAATTGGCTTAATTGATACTCAAGGGTACGGACGTCTCGCTTGTCGGCGTAGTGAAGCGAGAGGACCCGCTTAATTTCCGACCAATCATCGTCTTCAACATTGTAAGAAGAAAGCGCCAAATGGGCGTCATCTCTTATTTTCTGTCTAATATAGAGAATGATGGTCCTATTCAAGGGCTTGCCTCTAATGATTTCATAATCATTGACAATGGCTTGCGCCCTGTTAATCCAGGACACAAATTTCCCGGGCTCCCCTTCAAAAGTCTGGAGTTCCTTAACGCAATCTGGCAAAGTAGAAGTTTCCTTCAGTTCATATTCGGTGCGCGGCAGAACCAGGGAACGGGTTGGATCCCCGCGGGATTACGTCTTTTATGGTCTTGCTCGAGTGTGGCTACCCTCGTCCCGACTTTCCTAATATCCTCCTTAACTGCTACAACCTGATCTAAGAGGGTCTTAAGGCTCTCGTCGAATTTTTGCAGGGTGGCCTGATTTCTTCCATTTCAAGAGGAAGGGGAAAATGTTTTATTCAGAAAAAATACTATAGACCTATGCCAAGGGGTCCCAAGAGAATGACGTGTAAGTCGTATAAAAAATAGTACGTCAGTAAGCAATTTAGTTTTTTAAATTCTTAAAATATAGTTTTTAGTATTCGTAAATGGTGGTTGTAATTTTTTGTTTTTGGTTCTTTCTTCTTATAGTATAATTTTTAATATTTGTTTTTTCCTTGCAATATCATTTTTGGTATTCGTAAATGGTGGTTGTAAATTTTGGTTTTTTTTCTTACAATATAATTTTTAATATTTGTTTTTTCCTTGAAATATAATTTTTGGTATTCGTAAATGGTGGTTGTAATTTCTTGTTTTTTTGTTTTTTTTTTCTTACAATATAATTTTTAATATTTGTTTTTTTCTTGCATTATAATTTTTAATATTCGTAAATGGTGTTTGAATTTTTTAATGATTATGTTTATGTCAAAGGGAATATTCAATCTTTGTCTGAATTTATTATCTTTGAGGAGGAAGGGAGGAAGCGCTTTACTCACCCTTTACAAGTATTTGTGTATTGATATTGGAGTGCTCGTGTTCGTCTTCAAATTCTTCTGATAATTAGAAAAAGAAATTTTTTTAAATATGAGGAATAGCAGAATATAATATTATTTAATTGTAATAGGGTGTAGAGTGATCGTGTATTACGGGCTGTTTTGTTGCGTATATTGTATACTTTTAGTTTTCCTTTTTTCTTGCATACTTTAAGTTTCATTTTTTTTGTTGCATACTTTTAGTTTTTCTTTTTATTTCGTACCTTTAGTTTTTCTTTTTTGTTTCGTTTTAGTTTTTCATTTTTGTTTCGTGTTTTTAATTTTTCTTTTCGTTTCGTGTGTTGTAAATTTTGGTTTTGGGTTTGTCTTGTGTTTTTTTTATTTTCTTGGTACTGGGCGCGGTGGTCCGTATTGTTCCGTTTTAGCCCACAGGCCTACTCAGGTACGGTTGCACACACAACCCACTGGGCAGCTTTTTTTGGGTGCATTCCACACCTCTTAGCGTTTCCAGTAGGTTGCCACACACCATTTTTATCTTTATTTTTTGGTTTATTTTTCTTGCCACACGCGAATATGCTCACGGTGGTTCTCTTATTTTTTTATGCACGGCAATATTTTAACACTCGCGGATACGCCAGTGGCAAACCGCCGCAGTGGGTAATTCCGTTTCTTTACTTTTATAACACAACACAACCCTTTTTTATATTTTTTTTTGTTATAGTTCTTGCCACTCGCGAATGTCTTCGCGGTGGTTCTCTTATTATTTTATATGAAGCAATATTTTAGCACCCGCGAATATGCTATGGTAGCAAACCGCCGCGGTGGGTAATTACTTCATTATTTATCACAACACATATTTTTCTTCTTTTTCTTTTTAATTTTGTTTCATGTTCTTCGATTCGATTTCATTTTCATTTTTATATTTCATTCTCATTTTTGTTCTTACATTACCCGCTCTTTTCCCTTCATTTTCCTATAAATTTCTTTTTTGAGTCAATACTCTCTTCCCATACCTTAATATTTTACTTTTACTTTGACTACTGTGTTCTTATATTTCTCCTATTTTCTTTTTTCTTTATACCTTGAGGAAAACCTCTACCTCTCTAAAAATTCCCCTATCTATAAAAAAAATTTTATTCTTTTATATTTTTTTATTTTGAGGAAATGCTTTTTATTCTCATCTTCCCCTATCTAAATTTTCATTTTTATACCCTTGCAGAGGGTATTATAATTTTGGTCAAAAGTGTGCAACGCAGTGAAGGAGACATCTCCGACCCTATAAAGTATATATATTCTTGATCAGGATCACCTCCTGAGTCGATATGAGCATGTCCGTCTGTCCGTCTGTCCGTCTGTCCGTCTGTCCGTCTGTCCG
The DNA here is from genome assembly GCA_021223865.1 of Drosophila pandora. Taxonomy (NCBI): domain Eukaryota; kingdom Metazoa; phylum Arthropoda; class Insecta; order Diptera; family Drosophilidae; genus Drosophila; species Drosophila pandora. The sequence continues at coordinate 178,316 of JAJJHT010016026.1, read as the reverse complement.
TCTGTCCGTCTGTCCGTCTGTCTGTCTGTCTGTCTGTCTGTCTGTCTGTCTGTTTCTACGCAAACTAGTCTCTCAGTTTTAAAGCTATCGAGTTGAAACTTTGCACACATCCTTCTTTCCTTTGCAGGCAGTACATAAGTCGGAACGGCCGGGATCGGTCGACTATATCCTATAGCTGCCATATAACTGATTGATCGGAAATGCCATAACTTCGTTGTTTTTTAAGATAGAGGGTTGAGACTTTCCACACATGTTATATTTGACCAACATATCTTATGTACAGGATCGGCCGACTATATCCTATAGCTGTCATAGAACGATCGGAATTGGCATAACTTTGGTGTTTTTTAAGTTAGAAAGATGGGACTTGGTACTGATTCTATTATACACAAAATAATCTGATTTGCCAAATTTCATAAGGATCGGCCGACTATATACGATCTTCTATATATCTAATAATATAAGATGCGTGGCGCCACCTAGCGGACTGCGACTGAACTGCAAGGGTATATCAACTTCGGCTCCGCCCGAAGTTAGCTTTCCTTTCTTGTTTTTTTTTCAATTTTCTTTTTTTTTTTTTTTTTAAAACTACGTTTATTTTGGGAAAGATTTCTACACTTTTAAACTTTTTTCTATTTATTCTTCATTTTATTTTGGGGAAAGAATTTTGTTTGGGGAAAAAACGAAGAATATTTTTCTTTTTTTTTTTTTGAGAAGGATTTCTATATTTGTACATTTTTTCCTTGATTTTCGATTGATTTTTTCTTTTTCTTTTTCTTGGAAAAACATTTTTCAGCACTCATAATACACTTTCACTCTACTTACCCGCTCGGGTGCCAGTTAAGGTGTCCTTTATTGATCACCTGATAATCAGAACTCCGTTCATGTTTCGTTGGATACAATTTATTCTTGGTTCTTAATCTTAACAATTCATTTGATAATTGATGGAAAATAGTGTTTTAAAGGATACGATTTGAAATTGGGTAAAGGAATATTTAGATTCAGCTGCCAGGTTCTGAGGTCCGGAGAAGACTGGCCACGCAGAGTTGTGACCCTCCGATCGTCAGTTCGGAATCGGCCGATTTCCCACTCCAACTCCATATGTGGTGTCAGCGTGTGTGGTGTCGGCGTGTTTGGTGTCGGCGGGTGTGGAGTCAGCTATCCGGTGTCAAGAGTCAGCGTAACACTTATAGTTTTGTGTCAGCTCTCCCGCAACATTTTAGTCAGCGTACATAGTTGCACACTTGTGACTTAGTTGCACTCTTGCGACATACCCGGATGTACTTGAACCCACAGCACTTGAGTATTGGGAATTGCTTATGCTGTGGATTCGGGTTTGAGAGTCTGGGTCGAGTTCAGGGCGTAGTAGTAGGGGGCGAATAATGCTGAGCAAAGGGAGGGGCTCGAATGTGCCGGGTGATAACTTATATGTTGCAGCACCGTTGTTTTCCGACATCGTAATAGCACAGCGATGGTCTATACGCAACTGCCTGCGCCGTCCCTTCTTCTTTCTATGCTTGCCACCGAACCACACTCGGCGAGAGCGACACTGTCAACGCTGTCGCCCTGCTAAAACGACGCTTCTTAAAGCGACAACATATACACAACCGCAATTAGTGACTGATGCTATATTCCTACAATTATTAAATTAAGCATCTGGTGAAATTCCCACTACAGCATACCCTTACACTCATACCAACTTCCCCACACTCTTAGTCGGCGTTCGCCGACACAGCCATCCTGTCCATTACACGACCTCATGCAATGATTCAAAAAATGCTTTGTTACCATTCAATCAACTTACAACAGTTTATTCAAATATAACTTTTCATTTCTCATGTCGCTGTCGCCGACTTAAAACCGGGCGCAGTGGATCTTCGATATCCTTGGCTCACTGGGAATGCCCTTTCGCCGTGGCCGGCACCTAATCCGTGTTAGCAGACCAATAGGCTCCCCTCCCAGGATACGCTTCTTGGTGCCTGGCGGCCGGATCAGGACCCCACAAGACACGCCCCCGGTTGCGTTCGCCACTCACCTCCAAACACCTGCTTGCCTACGCTCCGCAGGATCTGTGGCAGACTAGAGGTTTTAACTCCAGGTGATACGCTGTGCGTACGCCCCAGCGCCTGGATCAGAAATCTCTTGACTCCTCTTGGATTCTCTCTTGGGGGTTCTTGAGCTTTGGATCGCAGATCCTGGCGCACTCGCTCTAAATCCCGCACTTGAGACTGTCGGACTTAGCCACGGGAGGTCCTTCAGCGCATGCTTGTAATTCCTTCAAGGCAAATTTCTCGCTTGAATGTTAGACTTTCCCCAGGGGGGTTTTTCACTGAACTCTTCCAGCTTCCAGGTCCAGGCTTCCAGGATTATGCAGGTCACCGGACTTTGTCCGGATATGCCCGCGCTCCCTCCCTTTGGCCCGCCGGGGACCGTTCCGTTTCACTGTGATTCCTCTTTCTCCTTCTTCCGTGCGCGCAGCTGTGCTAGCTTGCCTGTCCCCCCGCTGTTGCCTCCCTTGCCACCTGGCTTTGCGTGTGGCAGATCTACTCTCCTCACACTTCCTCCATTCTTCGGGAACGACAGAAGCGTCGAGGTTTCAGCTTCTTGTTTGTATTTTTTTTCTTTGATTTTTTTTCTCTTCCTCTTTTTTCCTTTCATTTTGTGAGGATATCCCTATCCATCTCCCCCCTTCTTCGGAAGTTTTGTTTCCCTTATATTTATACCCTTGTAGATGGTATTATAATTTTGGTCAAAAGAGTGCAACGCAGTGAAGGAGACATCTCCGACCCTATAAAGTATTTACATGTATATTCTTGATCAGGATCACCTCCTGACTCGATATAAGCATAACCGTCTGTCCGTCTGTCTGGCTGTCCGTCTGTCTTTCGGTTTGTACGCAGACTAGTCTCTCAGTTTTGGAGCTATCGAGTTGAAACTTTGCACACATCCTTTTTTTCCTTGCAGATAGTATATAAGTCGGAACGGGATCGGTCGACTATATCCTATAGCTGCCGTATAACTGATTGATTGGAAATGCCATAACTTTTGGTGTTTTTTAAGTTAGATGGTTATGACTTTCCACACATGTTATATTTGACCAAAATATCTTATGTTCAAAATTTTATAAGGATCGGCCGACTATGTCCTATAGCTGTTATAGAACGATCGAAATTGGCATAACTTTGGTGTTTTTTAAGTTAGAAAGATGGGACTTGGTACAGATTCTATTTTGGACAAAATAATCTGATTTGCCAAATTTTATAACGATCGGCCGACTATATGCTATCCGCTATATATCTAAAAATATTAGATGCGTGGCGCCACCTAGCGGACTGCGACTTAACTGCAAGGGCATATAAACTTCGGCTCCGCCCGAAGTTAGCTTTCCTTTCTTGTTTTTCTTTGTATTTATTTCTTCAAAATTGTATCCATATTTTTTTTCATAATAATTTTCCTACTCGTTGTATTTGTGCATCTATTCTTTTTTTTGTTGTTGTTTTTTTTTTGTTTTAAATTAACACATGCCATGATCAAAACAATTTTTTTGCACTTGAGCTTACATTATTATTACCCTTAAGGCACCTGGACTCTTGCAACAGTTTCTCTTTACATGATTTCATTACTGTCTCTTTCAACAGTGTCTTTTTCATTACTGTCTCTTTTAACAGTCTCTGTTTCAATTTTTTCATTACTGTCTCTTTTAACAGGTTCTGTTTCTATTTCATTATTTAAATCCTTATTACAACTTTCAAATTCAACTGGTATTTGTCCATCTGGCATTTTTCTTATGTCATCATGAGCATATTTATATTTTCAATTTTTTGTCAAAAACCTGAGCATATATCTATCCCCCTCTAACAATTCAGTTATTTGAAAAGGCTTCCTAAACTTTAAACTTAACTTTGTTTCATGCCTCTTTTCATTATTTAACAATACGAAATCTGCATCCAACAACTTTATCGTTGTTTTTATCAAATTGCACCTTGTTATATGCTGCTGCAGCTAAAATATTTTGACCTGCTCGTGCTCTCACTTCTGCCTAGTCGACCTCCTTCACCATATCGCAGGGTGGAAGCAATCCCAACGGGCGGGCAGCTCGACTAACCCTACAGTTCAAAGCTATTTAAACTTCTCCTAAGGCATTTTGCCAAGATCGATTGCTAGTTTCAACGGCAGTAAATAAGTTCTTTAAGGTGCTCATAATGCGATTTAATTTTTTGTTGTGAACAAAACTCACTAATGTACTTGGGCATGTTATCGAACCAGTAAAAGTCATAGGCATTATCTAAGGTCTTCTCCCATCCCAAATGCATGATGGACTCATGGATTTGATTTATTACGGACCATCTAAATGATCAAGGAACAATTGATAGAGATCGAGTTCTACCATTCCGCTGAATTTTTCGATATAATATTCCTGCTCTCAACTCGTAAGCTTTAGCAATGTCCTCAGCAAGAGAATTTTCTTTCAATTTATTTACAATATTAACAATTTCAGAATCTTGACGCTGTTCGGCCAAAAACCCATTCTGGAATTTTGCAAGTCAACTCTGCTGAAGCCAGATTTCTTGAAAAGAAGTCAACATGAGACATTCGTTTAGTTTCTTTATATTGTATGTAAAATGTAAAAGACTGTTAATACGTCCAACCATCTTTGCACTCTGGGACATATATGTTTAGTTCTTGCTGCTATAAGTGAGTTACAACCAGTGAAGACAACCAAATTTCTATCCAATAAATAATGGCAAACATGTTTTATAGACAAAACAACATCAAGAGTTTCTATTTCATAGGAATGATACCGTGATTCAGCAGGAGAAATAGTATTACTAAAATATTCAATGACATGAGACTTGTTGTTGATTTTGTGTAACCCTTAGAACTTGAATCGGTATGGATTTCAATTAGATGTTGCGAATCAAAAATTACTAAGACTGGTTTTTGTGTAAGAATAGAAATAACTTTCTGTCTAATTTCTTCATGTTGTCATCTCCAAACATAATCATTCTTCTCCGAAGTCAAAAGGTACAACGGTTTCATAAAACAGGAAAATCCTTGCATAAATTGCCTGAAATAAGACGCTAATCCAAAAAGTTAGCGTAAAGCAGAAACTGACTGAGAAGGTGGCAAGGTAGTTAACGCTGTAACTTTAAGCGAATTCGGACGGATTTCACCTGCACTAAGGAAAGAACATTTTTTTATATTGAATGAGAATCCAGAGTTCTTGAGACAGTCAAGAGTAATACAACCTTTCCAAAGCCCCACTTTTTGTTGTAGCAGTCACGATTACGTCATCCATTTAAACAACAAACGTATTTGCAAGGTCTCCAAGTGCTTGCATGACTGTGCGTTGAAATACTGAAGGTGCGTTTCTGAGACCAAAAGGCATTGCGAAAAATTCATATTGCCCGTCTGGAGTGACAAATGCTGTACACTCTACCGATTCTTTGTGCATGGGAATTTGGTAATACCCACTTGCCATTTCTAAACATGTAAAATATTTCGCTCCATAAAGTCTGGCTATCTGGTCCGATATGAGTGGCAAGGGATATATATCTGCAACTGTATTCGAATTTAATTCACGGTAATCAACACACAAACGATGACTGCCGTTATTTTGTTAACCAACATTGTGGGTCTTGCGTATGATGAGCAACTTGGCTGTATAATTTTACATTGTAATAATTCATGAATCTTGTCTCGTACCAATTCTCTTGCATTTGAGCGAAGCCGATATGGTCTTCTTTGAACAATTTTTCTTGGGTCTACTAATTTAATTTTCATTTTACCCGAACTAACTCTAGTCGAAGGAATTCCATTATTAAAAGATTTTGAATATTTTTCCAATAGTTCATTTGAACATTTGAACAATAGTTTACAGTTTTTGATCTAATAGTTTCGAATTTTCCTGGTGATATTATAACATTTAATCCAGGGGACAGTACTTCTCGACCAATGATAATGGTTTTCTTCAAATACTTATTATCTAAAACATGAAACAAAACTTCAATACAATGTTGGTTAATTTTTACGTTGCTAAGTATTTGCAATGTGCTACATATGCCGCCACTACCAATACCCTTTAAAATCACTACATTGTTAATTCTTTTACCAATTAATTTGTTTTATTAATGAACATTCCGCTCCAGAGTCGAACGTTTTTATAAACGTCTCACCTCGATGAACCATCTCTCCTTTGGGCTCAACAACGTCGCAAAGCTCCACTCTTTTCATCTGGTGTGTATCCATGACCTTGTCCACTTTAGGCTTACTGCAATGTGTTGAAATATGACCAAGTTCACCAGATACACTCCTGTAACTACTGTTTGTGGCATGAGACGAAGGATGATTTTGCTGTTGTTTAGCTCGACATTCCATAATCTTGTGGCCTAATTTTCTACAGAAATGACACTTTATTGCTGAAAGTTTCAAACGCTTTATGTCAGGTGGCGATATTTCCTCTTGTAGGAAATACCTCCCCCCTTTTTAACTCTGGAGTCTTAATTTCTTGGATTAAAATTGTGGAGTGAATCTCCAATGTATCTCCAACTCAATTTAAGCAGAATTTTTGAAGTGATCCTAAATCATTCTTTTCTTTTGTTAATACTAAGCGTAAGTCGAAATATATTCCTCCTTCCCTAGTTAAGGTTAGGTTAAGATGGCGATGCTGGTTACAGAAGACCCACCCGCATCGACTTGATCCGCCAGGGCTCTTTGTGATACCACTAAGGTAAGGACTCCAACAATAGAATTGGTCATTGCCGTGTATAACCATCTGACTATCTTCGTGACATTCCCCATTTTAGGCCTACCGCTTATCGGCAGGTATAGAGCGCAAAAGCCGCTTTCTTTACCCTATCTACGGTATTGAGCTTCCAGTACAGTTTACTGTCTAGAGTTATGATTAGGTATTTCGCACTACCACTCAGGGTTAAAGATCGTGGGCCATATATGCCGAGCATATTTTAAGAGGGCCGCCTTGGCCTTGCTACGTGCAAAGCCTTAACTCCGACCCCACCAAGCCAAGAATCCTGTCTCCATAGATCCAGGGTTCCTAGATGAAGGCCACGCCAGCTCCACTCTCAACGAGGTGAAGCAAGAGGTCAGCGGATGCCTCCCTCACTGTGGTGGAGATTGATCTGCACAAGAGTTAGCAGATCCTAAGAGATCCTCCAAGAGATAGACTCCTTTCGATTTTCCACCATAGTAACCTCCGCCTCGATGTTGGAGCCTAGCAGAGAGTCCTCCTCCGTCGCCTCCAAGAGCCATAGCTCTGTCAGCCATTTGCGGGCTCTCGGTTTGCTGGGGATCTTGACCCAGTCTTCCACCCGCTTCCAGCAGCTTCGGCAGAGACCTTACTTGGAGAATATAGTCGCATTACCAGCGGTTTACACGGTTACGGCACGTGAAGACTCACGTGTTGGGCCCCCTGTAGTACCCGTTGGCTTATGGCGTCCTCCTTCCCTAACTTTCAGTTATATTTCTTTCTCTTTACCAGTGGGAATTAATAATCTCTTTTCCTTCTTCTTCCAATCCACATACTCTGCTGATATTTGTAACTTATCTTCAAATTAACTGTGTTACCAAATATTAATAACAAAAATATATCAAAATTTAATTATAATGATGTGGTGGTTGCTCTTTCATCAATTAAAAATTCATAATCAGCGGGACCTGACATTGTACCGAGCGGCATACTAAAATCTTGTTGTGAGCCTTTAGAATAGCAATGACTTTTTTATTTAATCTATCTGCTGTGCTTTCGGCGTTACCTATGAAGTGGAATGAGCCTTATATCATTCCTCTTCCTCAAGAGGTGATTTTGAGAACTACCGTGGTATTGCAAAGTATTTCGTTTTATAAAAATTATTGGAAAAAATGATTAATTCCCAACTTCAACATTTCTGCAAAAAGTATTATTTGGTGGTTTTTTGTTCTTCTTGTAAATGATCTAGCAAACTTAATAACATCTACTGTCCGTTTTCTGCACAGACACCTACAAATTGACTTTGGTGAACTGTATTCATGGTACTCCAACAATCAACTTGTCCTAAACTGCTCAAAATGTAAGCTTTTGACATCAGTGCGTGAACCATAGTCCTAGATCGTGTGACATCCTATTTGATCATAAGCTGTCATTTAAAGACCACATTTCTGTGACGGTGAATAAAGTAAGAGGAATGTTAGTCTTTATTAAACGATGATCTAAGGAGTTTAAAACCCCATTTACAACTAAAGCACTTTACATATCTCTGGTTGGACCTACCTTTGAATACTGTTCCTGCGCTTATCAATATCAATTCCGTTTATCAATACTCTATCGAATCTGTGGAATAACAGTTTCTTTTATTCGCCCTAAAAAATCTGATGTCACTGCCACCTTTTTGTTACAGGCTTCAATTGCTGAGTCTACCAACATTGCATGATCGTAGAACCTGTTGTGGGGTCATATGTTGGTACATGGTCTGGTCGACTCAAAATCCCTTTTGGATCAAATGCTCTTCACGTTAAAAAACAGGATAACCAGTTCTTTTCAACCCCTGCGGCTACCAATCCGCAAATCGAATATAATCCGTTTCGTATTTGTAAAAACTTTAATCACCTATACCATCTCCTTTCACCAGAATTATCCTTAGATATAATCTTCTATTTATATAATTAAAAATAAAGTGCTTTTATTTAATGTCGCTAAAACGAGAACGGCTGAACAGATTTATATTACCTGGGAAATGTTCGCGGAGTTATAGAAAAAGTTTCAAAGGTGAGAAAAAATCGAATTATTGCTGATAAATTCCTAAAAATAGCCCTTTCCCATACAAACGTTGTTTCTCCCAAATTTCTAAAATGATTTTAGACAGTAAGCCACAGCTTTACTGTCCAAATTTCCAAAATAATTTAAGACAGTAAACTACTGCTTTACTGTCAAGTTAGCGTAAAACTTTCTCACTTTGATTAAATACGTTACGTGCTTGTAACGAACAGTGAGGTGGCATCGCTGAAAAGTATCGGACGAGAGGAAGGGGTTGCACGCGGTGTCCGGCCAGATCTCGCCGGCTAGTGGGAGGGTTCTGAAACATCCCCCTCTCTCCCCTCGATGCTGCCTCGGGAATCATAAATTAAATCGATAATGATGCGTGCGCGACCTCACGAACAGCGTGGGTCAAACCTGAGCTCCTCAGAACAGAGTATAATAGGATCCTTCGGAGATCCCTAAGAAGGTACATGGCATAGGTTGGCGGCAGGGCGGTGGCGACTCAAACGAGGCGAAATAAGTTCTTTTACTCCATTATATCTTCATATTTATTCCTTAAATAAAGTCCTTAAATGTCTAAATAACATCCTTATCCTAATCTCCTAAGTATCCTAATACTTCAATATTATTCCTTCTTACTACGCTTAACAATATCTTATCGCTAAAGATTTACGAACTTATAAGTGTATTCAATTTGGTAGAATTCGTGGACGCGCGCTCAAATTCATGACATAGGATTTCAATTGCTAAAAGGGCTCCACTACAAAGTCCGCGTACGGATGTGGGCCATGTTCGGTTTTCACTCCTTTCTTATCTCTGTTCAACGCCACGGGGTGGTTGACTGTCTAACTGGTAAAGCCTCTTGGGCCGGAGATCGGAACACGTGGAAAAGTACTGATCGGAGAATTCCGCATCACTTTAGCTGGCTTGGCATAGATTTAGGATTACTCACTTATTACATCCGCGACGAGTCGTTGAAGCGCTTCCACTACTCGAGGCTGGAAAAGAAAATATACATGACGGGAGGACTCTCGCCTATCCCGTAAAAAGAAAATGCCAACACAAAACACTCAGTCAGCAGCAGTGCTCTAGCTTGAAATCTCCGGACACTATTTCCTCTCCACCGCTCTCGACACCATTAGGCCATCAGCCGGACGAGTCTCTCCGCTCCCTTGATCAACAGAGCGCTTCTTGAAAGCGCCTCAAACGCCCTGTCCCTGCTTCCTATCCTATGGCTGAAGGCTAGTCCACGCCTGCTCCTTCGAATAACGGAACGCTCCTTGAAAGCGCAGCCAGCGCTCCGCTCCCGTCTCTGCTTCTACAGGATGGCGCCTACTTTTCGGCGACTCCTCCGATCGACGGGGTGCTCCTTAAAAGCGCCGCCAGCACTCCGTCCTTGTCTTCGCTACTCTAGGATGACGCCTACTGCACGGCGGCTCCTGTGATCGACGGGGTGCTTAAAGCGCCGCCAGCACTCCGTCCTTTTTCACTACTCCAGGATGGCGCCTACTCCACGGCGACTCCTGTGAGGTTAGGGCCGAACCCTATCCGGATCTCCGGCGGAGCGCCCCTTAAAGCGTCGCGAACGCTCCGACTGCTTCAGCTCAGGTCGAGCTCACTGTATTTCCAGCTCCTACTTGGTTTTGGATGACTCCCCTCAGGCCCCGCCTGACTGAGAGATTCGCGCCGCAACTGTGACCCGCTCTTCTCTTCTTCTTCTGGCCAAGCGTTGCTCGCACTACGCCTCTCTGCCACCAGGGGTCTAGCTCGCACGCTGGTACCCCTGACCTAGCTAGCTTCTACGATCGCGCCCTGCCTTGACTGAGCAGTACGTACACCGCCAAATGACCGCTCGTGGCATTCTCTTTCTCCGACTGCTGGTCCTGCGCCAGCTCCTCCAGCACGATGATCCCTCAGCGGGCAAAACTTCGTTGCCGGCCTTCTTGAATTTCTGGATGTTTTTTTTCCTTGCTCGGCCGAACTTTCTCAATCCGTGGTTAAACACCAAAAGAACGCTGCGGCCACGCGGTTTTCCCACCTACGCTTTACCCTTGTTACCAGATCGTCAAAGCTCTCCAAGCAATGCGAAATAGGGTCCTACTAAGCGATCGGGCTGCCACGTAGGCTAACTCACCGCCCCCCCCCCCCCCGGGTTGCCACCCCGGTCGACCTATCGCCGACGTTACAAAATGCCCCCTTCTCAAGAGCTAGAACAGGGTCTCGAACGATCCTGTTTAGCTCAACCACGGAGGCGAGAACTACTGCTTTAACTCTTTGACCTGATAGGTGCCTATCGCTCGCCCTTGCTTATCCTACAGCTCGTAGATAGCCTTTCCGGTCTCCTCCGAACTCTCTCCAATACAGCTAACTACTGCACCAGTATCCAATAATCCCAGAACTACCTCTTCTAATATTCAGACCTCGGCAAAAGGACGTTTGTCTGAGGTCTTGTACTTCATTGTTTCTGTAGTCTTCCCCATCTGCCAATAGCGCCTTATCCAATTAGTATTCCTTGACCTATACTTACGTTCTACATTAGTCCTATTAGACTCTTCTCTGAACTCATTTCCTACTTGTCCTTGTTCACTCCTGACGGAACGCGCTGAGTTGGACGATCCGGCGCGTTCGCTCTCCCGTTTTTTAGACACTTCGGACACGATGGTTTGTAAACATTTGGTGCTCCGCACCCAAAACAGAAAACTTTTCGCTTGCCCGCGCAGTCGTGGTACCTGTGACCCTCTTGCCTGCAATTCCAGCAGATAAGAGCCACTGCCTCCACTTCACCCGCTTCATCACCTGAGAATTCTTGGGCCTCTTCCCATTCCAAGTCGCTTGTTTGTTGTGCGCGTAACCTTTGTGGGAGCTTCTGTCTTCCTGTCTCTGAGTTTCACCGTACGGCTTCTTTCCCCAACCTGGCTTGGAAGGTTGCCTCTCTGATTGCGCCCTTTGGTGGAACCGTTCGTCTATTTGCGCTGACAGTTGTTCTAGCAGCATCGCCTGCATAGCGCTGATTAATTGGGACACAACCGAACACAATACCGCTGTGCCTCCTGCCGACTCTGCTTGAGAGCTCGCTTGGCTGGTCCCACAGGGTGAATCTGCCCTGCGCGTCAGCTGACTTGTACTTGCGCCAGTCCTGACGCCGGCCGCCTGTGCTTTCTCAAAACACACTACCTTGCACGTCGAACCTGACAGCTTCGATTAAGCGTGTGTTGCTATACACGCCTTGTGGAACTCGTGTCCGCACTTGGTCCTGGCTCTGCCGATTGTCTTTTCTTTATTACATAGTGTGCAGATGGACCCCTTTTTGGGAGTCGCTGCCCCTTCTCTGCCTCTGCCGGGTTCATCCTTTCTTTCTTTCTTGCCTAACCTAAAAAATGCTCGCTTCACAAATACCGAAACTCTAAAACTGAACTTCGCCTTCGTCTTTAGCCTGCCTACCGCCATTGCACGCTGCCTAACGTTCTTCTTCTTTTCGCCATTGCTTCTCACCTAATTCCGTTCTGGAATCTGCTCGTAGAAAACTCCCCTTTCCAGCTCTTTGTCGCTCGTCCTGCTAACTTCCAGGCCTGCGATCTATAAGCTGAAACCTTTGGACATTGAACCCACAGGCATTTCGTGCCTGTTACGAATGAACTCCGAGCGTCCTTCTGCTCTCCTAGGGGATGACGGGATTTAGCTGCCAATTTACGGGCTTGGTCAGATATCAGTACGCTAACTGATACTGCTTTTCCAAACGACTGTGGCACTGTCTCTCCCGTCCCTTCGTTATTGTAGCAGCCTGCCATCCGAAACTCGTGGTCAGCTGGGTCCTATCCCCTGCTAAAGTCCTGCGAGAATCCGTCCTGCTAAACTCTACTCGAAACTATCGCTGTGGTTGCGAAGCAATGTGGTCTACTCTCTCCTCGGAGTGTAGAATTCCGAGCGGTACCCGCGCCACTGCTGAGGGTTTTGGTCTGGTTACTGCCATGCTACTGTAACCAGCCGAAAAAACTTGTCCGCAAAACATGGCTGCGTCTAACCATGCTAAAAACATGGCCACTTAGTTGGGCGCCAGATAAATTTATGATTAAGATAATTATAACTGTAACGAACAGTGAGGTGGCATCGCTGAAAAGTATCGGACGAGAGGAAGGGGTTGCACGCGGTGTCCGGACAGATCTCGCCGGCTAGTGGGAGGGTTCTGAAACATCCCCCTCTCTCCCCTCGATGCTGCCTCGGGAATCATAAATTAAATCGATAATGATGCGTGCGCGACCTCACGAACAGCGTGGGTCAAACCTGAGCTCCTCAGAAGAGAGTATAATAGGATCCTTCGGAGATCCCTAAGAAGGTACATGGCATAGGTTGGCGGCAGGGCGGTGTTCTTTTACTCCATTATATCTTCATATTTATTCCTTAAAGAAAGTCCTTAAATTTCTAAATAACATCCTTATCCTAATCTCCTAAGTATCCTAATACTTCAATATTATTCCTTCTTACTACGCTTAACAATATCTTATCGCTAAAGATTTACGAACTTATAAGTGTATTCAATTTGGTAGAATTCGTGGACGCGCGCTCAAATTCATGACATAGGATTTCAATTGCTAAAAGGGCTCCACTACAAAGTCCGCGTACGGATGTGGGCCATGTTCGGTTTTCACTCCTTTCTTATCTCTGTTCAACGCCACGGGGTGGTTGACTGTCTAACTGGTAAAGCCTCTTGGGCCGGAGATCGGAACACGTGGAAAAGTACTGATCGGAGAATTCCGCATCACTTTAGCTGGCTTGGCATAGATTTAGGATTACTCACTTATTACATCCGCGACGAGTGGTTGAAGCGCTTCCACTACTCGAGGCTGGAAAAGAAAATATACATGTCGGGAGGACTCTCGCCTATCCCGTAAAAAGAAAATGCCAACACAAAACACTCAGTCAGCAGCAGTGCTCTAGCTTGAAATCTCCGGACACTATTTCCTCTCCACCGCTCTCGACACCATTAGGCCATCAACCGGACGAGTCTCTCCGCTCCCTTGATCAACAGAGCGCTTCTTGAAAGCGCCTCAAATGCCCTGTCCCTGCTTCCTATCCTATGGCTGAAGGCTAGTCCACGCCTGCTCCTTCGAATAACGGAACGCTCCTTGAAAGCGCAGCCAGCGCTCCGCTCCCGCCTCTGCTTCTACAGGATGGCGCCTACTTTTCGGCGACTCCTCCGATCGACGGGGTGCTCCTTAAAAGCGCCGCCAGCACTCCGTCCTTGTCTTCGCTACTCTAGGATGACGCCTACTGCACGGCGGCTCCTGTGATCGACGGGGTGCTGCTTAAAGCGCCGCCAGCACTCCGTCCTTTTTCACTACTCCAGGATGGCGCCTACTCCACGGCGACTCCTGTGAGGTTAGGGCCAAACCCTATCCGGATCTCCGGCGGAGCGCCCCTTAAAGCGTCGCGATCGCTCCGACTGCTTCAGCTTAGGTCGAGCTCACTGTATTTCCAGCTCCTACTTGGTTTTGGATGACTCCCCTCAGCCCCGCCTCGTGGGCGGCCTGACTGAGAGATTCGCGCCGCAACTGTGACCCGCTCTTCTCTTCTTCTTCTGGCCAAGCGTTGCTCGCACTACGCCTCTCTGCCACCAGGGGTCTAGCTCGCACGCTGGTACCCCTGACCTAGCTAGCTTCTACGATCGCGCCCTGCCTTGACTGAGCAGTACGTACACCGCCAAATGACCGCTCGTGGCATTCTCTTTCTCCGACTGCTGGTCCTGCGCCAGCTCCTCCAGCACGATGATCCCTCAGCGGGCAAAACTTCGTTGCCGGCCTTCTTGAATTTCTGGATGTTTTTTTTCCTTGCTCGGCCGAACTTTCTCAATCCGTGGTTAAACACCAAAAGAACGCTGCGGCCACGCGGTTTTCCCACCTACGCTTTACCCTTGTTACCAGATCGTCAAAGCTCTCCAAGCAATGCGAAATAGGGTCCTACTAAGCGATCGGGCTGCCACGTAGGCTAACTCACCCCCCCCCCCCCCCCCCGGGTTGCCACCCCGGTCGACCTATCGCCGACGTTACATGCTAACTGCAGTGATGGCCAGAGAAAGTCAGATCACGAAAATAGTCGCATTTCTATTTCTGAATTATGTACTTCAGTAAGAAAAAATTAAGTAGATAGGCTTGGAATGCAACAAGTTCCTGAACATCAAACACAACGACAGCAAGCACTACATAATGAACGGATCGAATTCACAAACGCAGTGTTTCTGTGGTTCTTGAAAGAGCTGCAATCAACTACGATCCAGCAATTAATTATTGTGCCGAAAAATTGGTAATAATTGGGGAAATAAGAATAATTTGTAAATATTGCTTTAAAATTCACTGGTGAACCTACTGGATAATATTGTACTGGAGGAAAAGTCCAATTTCCACATTTCTCTCACCACCGAATCCTTTACGCTGGGATTAGTTTTTGGGATTAAAAATGTATCTAATCACTTCTAGGTCAACATTCAGAAATAGATCAACAGTTTCCAGATGACATCATTTTGCACTACACTTATTACTGTTACTGTTACTGTTACTGTTACTGTTACTGTTACTGTTACTGTTACTGTTACTGTTACTGTTACTGTTACTGTTACTGTTACTGTTACTGTTACTGTTACTGTTACTGTTACACTTAGTATTGTAACCGAATATTTTTATACCCTTGCAGAGGGTATTATAATTTTGGTCAAAAGTGTGCAGCGCAGTGAAGGAGACATCTCTGTCCCTATAAAGTATATATATTCTTGATCAGGATCACCTCCTGAGTCGATATGAGCATGTCCGTCTGTCCGTCTGTCTGTTTCTACGCAAACTAGTATCTCAGTTTTAGAGCTATCGAGTTGAAACTTTGCACACATCCTTCTTTCCTTTGCAGGCAGTATATAAGTCGGAACGGCCGGGATCGGTCGACTGTATCCTATAGCTGCCATAAAACTGATTGATCGGAAATGCCATAACTTCTTTGTTTTTTAAGATAAAGGGTTGGGACTTTCCACACATGTTATATTTGACCAAAATATCTTGTGTACAAAATTTCATTTCATAAGGATCGGCCGACTATATCCTATAGCTGTCATAGAACGATCGAAATTGGCATAACTTTGGTGTTTTTTAAGTTAGAAAGATGGGATTTGGTACAGATTCTATTTTGGGAAAAACAATCTGATCTGCCAATTTTCATAAGGATCGGCCGACTCTATACGATCCGCTACATATCTAATAATATAAGATGCGTGGCGCCACCCAGCGGACTGCGACTGAACTGCAAGGGTATATCAACTTCGGCTCCGCCCGAAGTTAGCTTTCCTTTCTTGTTTTTTATAAATCAGAAAGGGACAAACATTTTAAAACTTATAAAAAACCTTTTGACGAGGTAACTACCGGTGACGAACCTGCATGCGAAACCCAAAATATCTGATATAATTTTTTGTGACGAAAGTGTGGCACGCCAAGGCATGGAGGTCGACACCCTTTGCTCAACAGGAGCAGACACTTTTCACGACGGTGAAGAGTGAGGATTGCCTTCCGCATTTTGTATTTACCTCGAAGGTGTAAAAGGATTTGCCATTCCTTCCACACTTGGTAATTTTCTGCTGGTGTTCGGTGCCTGTGGGTTCAGGCAGTACCGGTGCCGGTTACGCACAGGTTTTAATTGTTTCCCACGGGTACACAGGTCGAACTCTGCTACAACTTCTTTTAATTAATTTTGCTTTTTCTTTTTTAGTAAGCGAAAATGCTGCTGTTTATATTGTCGTTGCTCTCGGTCGTTAAACACATACTAAATTTATCGCATTTTTAGTTCTGCTATGTTTTATTTTTAGCAAATTCCTTCATTTTCTCCACATTTTGTGGCACTTGTTCTTTATTTGAATCTCGCATGGAAGAATCCGCGATCAAAATTTGTAACACTTTAGCAACAACAACATGTAACGTTCGCCATGTTGTGTCACCAGTATACACTGTACTCAGTGGTATGCATAAATATTCTTAAAAATACAAATATATGTATACAAATCGAAATCTCAGGATTTCATCAAGTGCCTGGTAATATGACCGCTGTTGAATTCGATGGCACTGGGCAATGCTGCGTCTGCATTTTTGACATGCGAGACGGTTCTGGCCAAATGTGAACATAATACCTCGTCGCTGGCGAGGCGGCTCTTCGCACGCCTTGTACACTAATATATAAGAACTGACCGCTCCTCTGCTGGCGGCGCAGCTCACCGGCTTTTAGCAATAGGAACAATTGTACAAGATTTTGTGGAATTAATAAAGCAAAGCTCAAAGAGAATACCCGTGTTTTACCTTTTAATTAAAACCACTTAATGGGAGGTTTAGCCATCCCATGGGAAGCAATACTGGTGACACCACAATATCGGATTGTTTATAAATAATTTCACCATCAACTAAATTTTCTATACAAAGAAAGGAAATCTACCGAACATACCGAAATATAGCGAAGTTTACATACCCTACCCTTAAAAGTTACAGTTAGGTAGCAGCTTGTATTATAATATATATATCGGATTGTATAAATTTGGCCAATCCTCATCAGAATTTCACCGATTGTTCAGTTGCTAGATGAGTCAGATGAGTGCTAAAGGATATAGTCGGTCGATCCTAATAAAATTTTCATATCGGATAAGATTGCCCAAAATGCAATCTTTACTAGGTCCCATCTTTCTAACTTAAAAAACACCAAAGTTATGCCAATTCCGATTGTTATATGGCTGCTATAGGATATAGTCGGCCTATCCTTATTTATTTTGTACCTATTTATTTTATTAACGTAAACTTAACGTATTTTAAAAAGTTTTAAAACAAATGTTGCTCATATTTTAGTAATAAACATCTCCAATTTTTTTCTGGATTGCCAAGAAAAATTGAGTACAAACAGAGGGACAAACTGCTTTAATTTGGAAAGAGCTGTAAAAATCGAATTTCTTGAATAACTTCTGAACCAATCGAGTTCATATTAAATTATAATCACTCACTGTTTAAGCAATTTTTGTGTGTTTCTAACGTCAAAGAGCCAATTTGCAATTTATTACAGTTTCACAAAGTTTAAATTCAATCATATTGTTGTATGAGGCAGAAGAATCACAAACAAAAAGATAACTTTTTGAGGCAATACAAAGTCTGTCAGGTCAACTATTAAAATATAACATTTTTAATTTATATCAAATAGTTCTTTAATAGAATCAATTAAGTAGAATCAAAAACAAATTTCCGATGCCTAGACATAAAATAAATGTTCAAAAGCCATAAAAAACAAGTACATTCAAGAGAATGCACCTATTAAAGTGATACGCAAAAAAACGAAAAGAACCTGTTGAAACCCGTAACAGAAAGGACTGTTCGATTCCTTACGAGTATTTACGAATAGCTTTGTAAAATCCTGAAGAGTATTCGTGGATCAATTCCAAAAGAAACTCTTTCGTGAAATAAGTATAAGTAAAATCCTTAATTGTATTTGCTATTAAACCCTAAAAACTTTCGTGAAATAAATTGTACAAGTATTCACGAACCGTGCTGTAAAGTCCTTAGGCGTATTCACGAAAACTACAATACAACCAAATTAAATAACGATTGCAGTACCCCAATTCTCAAGGTTCTACTTGAACCAACCGAGTTTAAAAACAGTATATCCTGAAGCACATTTGATAAACTAGAATTGGATTCCAACCCGGTTACTATACTAGAATTTTAGAAAAGGCTATAAGTGAAACCATTGATAGCTTTTATTCAGTTCGATTTATATGATTGCATTCCAAATTACAATGTTAATTATAATTCAATAACAAGGATAAGGGAATAAACATTCAGAACCAAAATCGAAGATATTCTGGTTCCAACTCACAGTTTTTGTAGAACTGAGAACCTTCAAATTCACAAAACCAATTTATTAAAAATATCCTCAATTATCAAGCTATAAAGAAAGATTTAGATCAAGCCAGGGAACAAAATTCATTAAATCCAAGCCTCAACTTCGAATGCACACTTATAGTGGACTAATCAAAAAACAAAGGGAAAGTATTAATGGTCAATACCATATGGATGTCAATATTCAGGAAACAGCCTCGGAAATCCAAAACAACATCCATTTAAAAGTTCTTAAGGGGGCACGATGGTTTGAGGCTTCAAAAAAAATTGTTGTATATAATAGACTTATATACTTTTTTATATACTTAAGACTTTAACACTTTAGACGCGTTTTTTTCAAAACAACTTTTTTCCAGTCGGTGCTTAACATAACGGCTGATTTTTATGTAAAAATGGTACCACCGACTTTACAACCGCGCCAAAAATTCAAAACCGCATATTTTTCAAAATGGTTTTGTTCATCCGCACAAGAAACTAATATTTTAAGTAAATCAATTCAATTTTTGTATTTCCGATAACACTGTAGGGCCAGACTTTACGCACCGCAAGATAATAATTTTTTAAAACGACTACGGCCGACTGACCGTCACGGTATAAATAATACCTATTTCTTAAAAATAAAAATTCCAAGATACTCTCCAAATATAGCCATTTATCGTGTAAAAAAATTGCATATTTTTAACGGTATAAGTTATTTGAATTCTGAAAACACCAAAATTCATTTCAATGATCGGCACATTTATTTTTATGTGCATATTTGCATAAAATGCATATGCAAAAAATATGCTAAATACACTAGTCGGCATATATATTTTGACATAGCGATGCTTCATTTTCTTTTTCAATTATTTCTTTATTTAAAGGAAAACAATTAGTGGTTTAATTTTTAATAGATATTAGTAATGTATTACTACCAAAATAACTGAAAAATACCCATAACTACCCATAACTATTGAAAAAAGGAACAGTAATCGAAATTAAATGGTAAGAATAAATAGTCATTTGAAAAGCTAAGGATATGAAAAGCATGCGAGCGGGCGACACGAGACATAAGTCTAATATAGACATAAGCTAATAATAAAAGAGACATAAAGAGTACAAGCGGGCAGACATAACCCCTGTGCCCAAAAGGCGGTGGAACCTTGTGATCTTGTTGCGAGCACAACCGAAAGAGTTCATACTCTTTCGCTCTCGCTCTGAGCAAGAGACTTTTGCTATCTTTATTTCTGTTTCCTGTTGAGCGTTTTCGTTGAGCTCTTTTTATTTCGGTCGTTAAATGAGCAGTGCGTAAAGAGCGGAACGAGAAACGCTCGCACAAAGAGGTCAGCAAAAGACCGATTGACCGAAAAACTCAACGCAAACGGTCTTCACATTTACTTTCGTTGTTGTTGCAATTAATCTATTTCGTGTGCAAAACGAACGCTTGTGAATGTATACCAATACATATGCAATGTAATTAAAAGAACAATTTAATTTTATTTTCAAATATTTTTGTTAACAAGTTTCATTTAGATTCCATATTCCATATAGCATAATGCTACCAAAAAGAAAACAAAAGTTCACACTCAATTCACGATTGCAATTAAACGTTTAACGATTTGCTTGCCTATGCGTGTTAATGTAAACCAATATATACACAAAAGACTTTTTGCTGCACCGAACACGACAAAACGGTCTTGGAACAACCGAAACAAAACAGAATGGAAAAAAACGGTTTCGATCAGAGCGCGAGTGAGCTCGTTCAAGAACCCATGAAACGGTTGCTCTCTGAGTCTTTTCGTAAAGAGTCAGAGAAAGACATTTATTTGCAGACAACGAGAAACGGTTGACAGTTATTTGCAAGCTCTGGTTTCTGAGGCCATTAAATTATTGCCGTCAAGATTTTCCAGCGGCTTCTGACAAAAACAAGCGGCTTGATTATAAAACAAATATATTCCAGGAAAAGAAAATTATGTAGCAGATCCATTATCTAGAACTATGATTGCTGAAGTTATGTTGTGTTAACGAACAGTGCATAGTGCACAGAACACCACCAAAATTATATTGCAAGTATAGAAATACCATTGTCACATACCAGTTCTGAATAGCTTACAGTTCGTAAAACATTGGGTTTAAGATATAGATATAATGTTACCAAATAAGTGCTGGAAGCTGCCTGCCAGGAAGAATAACAGCGATTGAGAGAGATGAAAATCCAAAGAGAGTCGTGAGGCTGGCGGCCATGGAACAACTTACATGGCGCCAATGTCCAACGTTTATAATTCGTATCCAAGCTTAAAATAAAATAAATATAAAGAGAAAAACTGAAAATACGCCTCCGAACCCCCTTTGGCTATAAGCCGTAATACACACCCGCCTACTATCCTGACAAACCTCACCAATCA
This sequence comes from Drosophila pandora, assembly GCA_021223865.1. Taxonomy (NCBI): domain Eukaryota; kingdom Metazoa; phylum Arthropoda; class Insecta; order Diptera; family Drosophilidae; genus Drosophila; species Drosophila pandora. The sequence continues at coordinate 157,281 of JAJJHT010016026.1, read as the reverse complement.
CTAATTTTAGCGGTGCTCACAGGCTTAGCAAGTCTTTGTGACCCTATACAATTATTTTTATAGAGAAACTAGCTGTCCCGGCAGACTTCGTACTGCCAGCTGTTGTTTTTTTTGTTGCGTTCAGAATCTTCTTTTGCTAGCTAAAATTAAGTTTCGCGGAGCTATCATTTTAATCATTTCCAATCCCAAAAATTAAAGAGTACCCTCTTATTTTATTCAACTTCATTTATTGAATAAAACCATGAAGTTTTATTATTATTTTCGATACATCATGTTGCTTACTTACAAAACATAGTTTTCCTGAAAGACTGGCTATTTATAAGATTTAAATTTGATATTTCTGTCTCTCTGTCTCTCTGCCTCTCTGCCTCTCTGTCTCTCTGTCTCTCTGTCTCTGTCTCTGTCTCTCTGTCTCTCTGTCTCTCTGTCTCTCTGTCTCTCTGTCTCTCTGTCTCTCTGTCTCTCTGTCTCTCTGTCTCTCTGTCTCTCTGTCTCTGTCTCTGTCTCTGTCTCTGTTTCTGTCTCTGTCTCTATCTCTGTCTGTCTCTGTCTGTCTCTGTCTCTCTGTCTGTCTCTGTCTCTCTGTCTCTCTGCCTCTCTGTCTCTCTGTCTCTCTGTCTCTCTGTCTCTGTCTCTGTCTCTGTGTCTGTCTCTGTCTGTCTCTGTCTGTCTCTGCCTGTCTCTGCCTGTCTCTGTCTCTCTGCCTCTCTGTCTCTCTGTCTCTCTGTCTTTCTGTCTCTGTCTCTGTCTCTGTCTCTGTCTCTGTCTCTGTCTCTGTCTCTGTCTCTGTCTCTGTCTCTGTCTCTCTGTCTCTCTGTCTCTCTGTCTCTCTGTCTCTCTGTCTCTCTGTCTCTCTGTCTCTCTGTCTTTCTGTCTTTCTGTCTCTCTGTCTCTCTGTCTATCTGTCTCTCTGTTTCTCTGTTTCACTGTCTCTCTGTCTCTCTGTCTCTACCTCTGTCTCTGTCATTTGAAAGCATGAAGCGTTAGAATCTGGATCCGTGCCGTTAAGTAAGCCGTTCAATGGTTCAGGTGGTGTTTCAATTTCAGGTAGTTGCACTTTTCCTGACGCGCAACACATCCCAGCTGGCTCATTTTTGAATTTCAGAGCATGACAATGCGGACATTCCTTGTCCATAGCACCAATTACCACTTTTGAATGAGCATAATATTCAATATCGGGCTCATACTGGAATGCTAGACGCAGGAATGAATCAGATATAAATGCTCGATGTACCTGTTGTCGTTGTTGGTTATTTGTTCTTCGTCTATTGACTGTGAAACGGCGTGATTGTCGTTGTTCTAATCTTCTGACTTCATTGCGTTCATCTCGTGTATCTTCTGGCTCTTCTTGATGCAATCGCGTCATTCTGACACGTGCATCAGTATTTTGTAGCTGGATTTGTTCTTCTGTTCTTTCGGATCTGCTATTTTGCAACTTTCGAGCTCTGCTTGTACTGCGGCTCATATCAACCCCTTTGCGTTTTCTTGGCATTGCTTGTCATTGTATTTAATCAAAGTGAGAAAATTTCCCGCTCATAAAGCGTCACTATCACAATACACTTGTTGCTGGCTTAAGACAAATGAATTTGAAAAATAATTTCCACAATACACGTGATTGATTTGATGGTTTTAAATTAAAATTTTTCCAATATTTTTCACAATTTTTCAATGAACACAATATCGGTTTGTCACATAAAATTAACTGAGCAGAGAACAATGGGAAGCTGTCAAACAATGAATCACGTACCGGCGCCTACTATTATTGTAGCCTCCATTTTATTTAGAAAACGTTTGTATGGGAAATAGAAAAATGCGGTTTGAGGATTTTCCAGGCAATTATTCGGGATGAAAAATAGATGTTGGCCGATTCTCATAGATACCGGATAAGCACAAAAAATTTCATCAAAATCGATCAAGCCGTTTCGGAGGAGTACGGTAACGAAAACTGTGACACGAGAATTTTATATATTAGACTAGCTGTCCCGGAAGACTTCGTACTGCCAGCTCTTGTTTTTTTTGTTGCGTTCAGAATCTTCTTTTGTGACAAAATTTAAAATTTTTCAAACTTAAAAAAATTATCTGATACAGTAAGAACTGAAGATAGCTATCTTAAGCTTAAGCCATAGCTAGAAATTAAGTTTCGCGGAGCTATCATTTTAATCATTTTCAATCCCAAAAATTAAAGAGTACCCTCTTATTTTATTCAACTTCATTTATTGAATAAAACCATGAAGTTTTATTATTATTTTCGATACATCATGTTGCTTACAAAACAGAGTTTTCCTGAAAGACTGGCTATTTATAAGATTTAAATTTGATATTTACAGACACACACTGCTAAAATACATTCTGTCTAATCATCACTAATTTACCTCTGTCTCTGTCTCTCTGTCTCTCTGTCTTTTTGTCTCTCTGTCTCTCTGTCTCTCTGTCTCTGCCTCTCTGTCTTTTTGTCTCTCTGTCTCTCTGCCTCTCTGTCTCTCTGTCTCTCTGTCTCTCTGTCTCTCTGTCTCTTTGTCTCTTTGTCTCTTTGTCTCTCTGTCTCTCTGTCTCTCTGTCTCTCTGTCTCTCTGTCTCTCTGTCTCTCAGTCTCTCAGTCTCTCAGTCTCTCAGTCTCTCAGTCTCTCTGTCTCTCTGTCTCTCTGTCTCTCTGTCTCTCTGTCTCTCAGTCTCTCAGTCTCTCAGTCTCTCAGTCTCTCAGTCTCTCAGTCTCTCAGTCTCTCAGTCTCTCAGTCTCTCAGTCTCTCAGTCTCTCAGTCTCTCTGTCTCTCTGTCTCTCTGTCTCTCTGTCTCTGTCTCTGTCTCTGTCTCTGTCTCTGTCTCTGTCTCTGTCCTGACGCGCAACACATCCCAGCTGGCTCATTTTTGAATTTCAGAGCATGACAATGCGGACATTCCTTGTCCATAGCACCAATTACCACTTTTGAATGAGCATAATATTCAATATCGGGCTCATACTGGAATGCTAGACGCAGGAATGAATCAGATATAAATGCTCGATGTACCTGTTGTCGTTGTTGGTTATTTGTTCTTCGTCTATTGACTGTGAAACGGCGTGATTGTCGTTGTTCTAATCTTCTGACTTCATTGCGTTCATCTCGTGTATCTTCTGGCTCTTCTTGATGCAATCGCGTTATTCTGACACGTGCATCAGTATTTTGTAGCTGGATTTGTTCTTCTGTTCTTTCGGATCTGCTATTTTGCAACTTTCGAGCTCTGCTTGTACTGCGGCTCATATCAACCCCTTTGCGTTTTCTTGGCATTGCTTGTCATTGTATTTAATCAAAGTGAGAAAATTTCCCGCTCATAAAGTGTCACTATCACAATACACTTGTTGCTGGCTTAAGACAAATGAATTTGAAAAATAATTTCCACAATACACGTGATTGATTTGATGGTTTTAAATCATAGCTTGCAAAAACCTGTAAACCGATTCAAGCGGTCTCAAAATAAGTGTTTGTCACTGAGACTTTGAGCAAAAAGTCTGAGAGCAACCGATTGAGTTGCTCGTATACAAATTTTGCTCGCGCTCAGTCAAAGCACACTTTTTTCCGTTTTCGTTTGGTCTGCTCATTCTAGGACCGTTTGCTTGCGTTCGACAATTCAAAAAGTCTTTTGTGCATGTATGTGTGTGTGTGAAGTTTAGTGGGTTCAACTTGTCAATTTGTTTTGTAAATCTCTCGTGTAAACAGTGATTCATCAAATTTATTGAAAATGGGACGAGAACTTAATAAAAAAGTGCATTAATTTTTTATATTTAACAAAATGGACAACAAAGTTGTCCAAAGTTTAGTTGTTAAGCTTAACTCAAAATAAATGAATTTAAAAGGAAACTATTCATTTTTTAATTAAAATAATCAATATATTAGTTTGAAATTGGAAAATTCACGTTTAAAATTTTAATAAGTTTTTCGTCAAATTTCATGTACCATGTACCACTGTGCAGCGAAACGAAAACAAATTATTGAAAAGACTTTTTGCGCTGACTTTTTCAGTCAATCGGTCTTTTACTGAGCCTCTCTGTGCGAGTGTCACTCAAATCTCTCATTGAGCGATGTTCGGTAGATGAGAGTTTCATGATTTGCTCATCGAAATTCGTTCAACAGAAAACTGAAACAAAACAAAACAAAGCCTGCTGCTCAGAGAGGAACCGAAACGGCATGCTTTGTTTCGGTTGCTCTCGTAAACAGAGCGTAAGCAAAAAAACGGTTAACAGTTATTTGCAAGCTATGTTTTAAATTAAAATTTTTCCAATATTTTTCACAATTTTTCAATGAACACAATATCGGTTTGTCACATAAAATTAACTGAGCAGAGAAAAATGAGAAGCTGTCAAACAATGAATCACGTACCGGCGCCTACTATTATTGTAGCCTCCATTTTATTTAGAAAACGTTTGTATGGGAAATAGAAAAATGCGGTTTGAGGATTTTCCCGGCAATTATTCGGGATGAAAAATAGATGTTGGCCGATTCTCATAGATACCGGATAAGCACAAAAAATTTCATCAAAATCGATCAAGCCGTTTCGGAGGAGTACGGTAACGAAAACTGTGACACGAGAATTTTATTTATTAGATTGAATGGGATCATGTATACAGAAATGCCAGAAGAAGTAGCCAAAGACATATTTTAAGTTTATTTGTTTGCAAAGAAAAAGGCAATATATATAGAAAAGGAAATAGCTTTAACCGAAATGATCAGTAAAACCACTCTAGGAAATAACTTAAGTGTACGTTTATATTAACATATATTTTAAAATATGCCGCACTGAAATAAAAAACTTTAAAAAGAAATAAAGAAGTTTTACATCCAGGAATAGAGAAAACTTACAAATGGATTAATACAAAATAATATTAATGAATTTAAAAAAAAGTATTCAAATTAATGTTTGAACTAACACCAGATATGAAAAACGCCAGAGAAAAATACGTTTTTTTTTTTTGCGCGCGGTTCCCACTGCATACGTACAGCCCACCCCCCGTCCAACCGACCGAGGGATCCTGCCGCGGGACGTACGGCTCGAATCGCGGGAATAGATACGAGATAGTTAAGCGAAAAGTAGGAGAAAGATATCACGAGGAAGAGTGTTGCACAGATAAGGCGGTTAATATAAGCGATTTAAGATTATAAATAGAGCAATGTGACAAGATGTGGTGGAGACCATTGTAGTCCGAACATATAACCCTGTGATCGTGTTGGGCATATGTCGAACTACAATGGCTGAGGAGTAGAGGACGAAAGTTTCTAGTCCTTCTACTAGGATCGTTAAAATTTAAGCGTGTTAGTAAATGCTGGCTGTCAATATTTCCATAAAAAAGATTGTATAGAAACATGACACCCAGCATCGTTCTACGGTTTGTTAATGATGGTAAGTTGATTAGTAAAAGTCTACTACGATAAGAGGGGAGGTAAAGATTTGCATCCCAATTAAGTCCCCTAAGCGCAAAAGTAAGGAAGTTTTTTTGTACAGATTCAATGTGATCTTGGTGTACTCCATATTGAGAACTCCAGACACACGATCCATACTCAAGAATCGGACGGACCAGTGATGTATATAACGTTTTAGTTATATACGGATCATTAAATTCTTTTGACCATCTTTTAATAAAACCAAGCACACACATAGCTTTATTAACCATGGTAGATATATGGTCGGTAAATTTAAGTTTCAAATCTAATAGGACACCTAGATCGTTAACCTGAGTTAATCGTTCTAAGGCGTTCCCATAGAGAAAGTACATAGCCTGGTGAGGACTAGATCGGTAAAAAGACATAAGTTTACATTTCGATCCATTAAGCTTTAGGTTATTTGCTAAATACCAATTTTGAAGATTATCCAAATCGGATTGAAGTCTAGACTGGGCGGTAGTGAATTTATACTGAAGGCATAGCTTAACGTCATCAGCGTACATAAGTACAAGTGAATTAGTTAAGGCAAGGGGCAAGTCGTTAATAAACAATGTTAAAAGTAGGGGTCCAAGATGGCTTCCTTGGGGCACCCCAGATGTGGCGCGGACTAAACGCGAGGTAACATCTTTAAAGAAAACACGTTGGGTTCTCCCAGATAAGTAGCTCGAAATCCAGATAATAAGATCAGTTAGGAATCCCAAAAGACTGAGTTTACTTATAAGAAGCAAATGGTTAACAGAATCAAATGCTTTACTGAAGTCAGTGTTAATGACGTCTATTTGTAAACCATTCCGGAACCCATCTGGGACAAAAGATGTTCCTTGGGACAAAAGATGACGAACCTTGTACCACTGTTCCAGGGAAACGAAAGGAGAGATTGAAGAGAGCAGTTAGTAAAATGCAAAGAATAGAGATGAATCTCTATTTAGAAGCAACACTGTAAGATATGAAGAAGCAGAGCAGGGCTATGTTTGGAACAACAATTTTATAAAATTATTATTTTACCTCCAAATATATCGCTGCACACGCGAAGCGATTGTTTATTGAAATCTAATAAGCAAATTTTATGACAACGCAGTGCGCACAAAAAAAACACGTCCGCACTAAAATAAACAACTTTGAAAAGAAATAAAGAAGTTTTACATCTAGGAATAGAGAAAACTTACAAATGGATTAATATAAAATATTATTAATGAATTTAAAAAAAAGTATTCAAATTAATGTTTGAACTAACACCAGATATGAAAAACGCCAGAGAAAAATACGTCGATATCTTCGCGATTAAGATTTGCTAAAAGCAAAAAGATCCTTAATGAACATATTCAATGATATGGGAAAACCTCAAGTAATAAAAGCATATAAAGACTTTGTTTTTATGTGCATAGCATTACATAATTGGTTAATGTCAGAAGGTATTACCACGAGTAAAAACGATGGTATCAGATATAGAAAGATTCCACGAGACAGTTCATGCAAAATTACGTATTATAACTAGCGAAGAAGATATAGAAGATCGATATTCAAAGTTTGAAAAAATTCTTTAAACTAAAAGTTTAAAACTAAACGTAATACCAACGTCCGTACCCCAGCAGACATATTCTTATATGCAGGAACTCTGAATTTTAATATGTAAGAAAATAAACTAAACGAAAAACGACACGATTATGAGAGATACTTGTTATAAAGAATCGCCATTAGTTAAGTCCAAAGTGACAAGCTTGAGGGAAAAATTGCTCTTTGTCTGTTTGTAGGCTGGACAGCCCTTGTAAGAGGCCGCTTGGGGCCGTCGCAGGGGAGTCAGACAGCTAGATCATTTGCCCTTTGGGTGCATTCAGAGGATGGGTGTCCATCTCCACACTTCACACATCTGTACTCCAGATGGCAGTACCGCTTGGTGTTACCGAAGCCCTGGCAGCTGTGGCATTGGGGCACATCGTTGAATTTTATTTGTGGCTCAACCGTAACCACCGTGCTGCAAAATAGTTTTACCTGGAAGGCCTCGTTATTATTTTTGGCTGGCTCGAGGTTAACGAAGAAGAGGTTCAGTGGCTTCCTCGTACCCTTTTGTGTGAGATTGTATACATCCTTGAATTTATGACCATGGCGGCTAAAACCCTCCTTGATGTCCTCTGGGTCGGTGGAGAAGTGGAGGCCTTTAACGACAATACGATAGGCGTGTTCATCTCGGGGCTGGAACGTATGGAACAGCTTGTAAATATGTCGGTTCATGCAGCCGCCGGAAAATCTGGCTGAAAATAATTTGTTTACATACATCACCCGCTCTTAGTTTAGATCATTGTTAGCCCTTCTAAAAACTTCAGATTGTATAAAACCAATTAAAACACTATATTTCGGTCGTCTTTATTTATATGCCAAATTATTTATATGCCGATTTATTTCACAGATAAATCAATAGAATAATCTCTGAATTGAAATTGAACACTTCTATTTAGAACACTACAATTTGTAGTTGTGAATGGTTTTTGATGGAATCCTTAATATATTTCAAATAAACATATGAAACATATATGAATATAACCACATAAGAAAACTAATTTAGAAAACTCAGGCCAATGGTTATTGACTTGAAAATTGGAATTTTAAAAAATTTTACGGTAGCTTATATAAGTTTTAGACTGCTGAGGTTTTCTGATAAACGTGTCTTAATAGTTATCAACAGATACCTTCCTGTTTTTATCAAAAAACAAATAAATTAATTTATAAATAATAGCGTTATAATATACATAACACAAAACTACTGGACTGCATCAAAAAATTGGTCGGGAATGGTAGTGAAGTTTTGTAAACATCCCAAACGGCCATAATTCATCTGCTGAAATCTGAACAGCTATTCTCGTTGTTCATAGTCCAATAGTGATCCAAGATATCTTCGCTTGTAAAACGAACCGAAGGATCGGATTGCAACATATTAGCGATAAGATCGCGGACTCCATCACCAATATCTGACCAATAAGGGTCGGGAAACTCGTAGACACCCGATATGATAGCGTCAAAAAGAGGTTCTTGTTGGTTATCTGGTGCTACAAACGGTGGGAATCCACATAAAAGTATATACAAAATAATACCAGCGGCCCAAACATCAATCTTTTGGAAAAAAAAGGGAAGGTAAGGAAAAAATTTTTCATAGTTTATAGTTTTCACACCTTTAACCCATACCCCACTTCCAGCAATATCTCCGGCGCCACATACGTGGGAGTTCCACAAACGGCATAGAGTGGTTCCGTAACTTCACAGGCTAGCCCAAAGTCTGCCAATTTAAGCTCAAAAACATTTCCATGTTCATCCAGTTCAACCTAAAAAAAAATTAAATTAAATAATAAATATTACATTTAAAAAACTCTTAATATAGGTTCATATTTCCAAACAAAATCGAATAATTTTTGAAATCATTACAGGGTGTTACAAACTTATAAAAGGTTTTTTCTTCTGACTTTCCTTATTGACGTCATATTTCGTCATTCTGACTCGTTACTTTGAAAAAAAGAACACAGGCCGACCATTTCCAACTTTTTTTTCCTCCATGCAAAATTTCAACTGCTCCTTAACCTTTATACTCCTCTGAACCAAAATCCAGAACAAACATAGGTTTCATCACCCACAGTTTCCGCGATACACATAAGAAAAGAAATTAATCAAATTTTACCATATATTGAATTATGGAGGCCGTATACTTTGGTTCAGAGGAGCTAAAAGTTATGGAGCAGGTGAAATTATGTGTGTAAATTTTTTGTTGGCCTGTAAAATTAAAGGTTAAAAAATATATGTAAAAGACGATTTTCACAGTTAGTAAGAAAAATAAGAAAGGAAGATTGGAATGGAATCTCTAGAAAACATCCAGCTAACTTAAAAAACACCAAAGTTATAGTCTTAAATAACACCAAAGTTGTAGCCGTTCTGACTTATATACTGCATATACTGCCTGCAAATAAAAGAAGGATGTGTGCCAATTAAAACTTTGTAGATAGCTTTGAAACTGAGAGACTAGTTTAAGTAGAAACAGACAGACAGATGGATGAACGGACATGCTTATTTTCGCTTACAAATTATCTTCCACATTAAAATGGCAAAATTTTTAAACATTTTCAAAATACCTTCCTGAACAGGCGCTACAATGTGCCATTTGTAGTGGTGGTTGAGGGCGTGGCGATTTATATGAGTTTTCATACAAAATCTTTTAGCTTTATTTCATATAGCCTGTAAGTTCCACGCGTTTATACCGACAGACGGACATGGCTTTATCGCCTCCGCTGTTGATCCTGATCAAGAATACTTATATAAAAAAATTAAAAATAAAATATATATTTGGTTTATAGTTATGCAAAGTTCATTTCTACAATTTTTGGCCAAAAAATTGATTGAAAAATATAGGCAACTGAATATTCATTAGATTCCGGATTCCAGTATACATATCCGTGTGGGGTAGAGAAAGAAAAATTATATTTGGAGTAGCAATGAAAAAATTAATGGCTAAATATCTTAAGCCGGAGCCGAATTTTATTTACCATTCCAGTTAGGTGGCAGTTTATATTATAAAAAATTATATAGAATATGTCGAAGATTAGGTTGTCAAAAAACTCTTGCGGTATTTTTATTAAATATTCAATTGTTCATAAAATTGGTTACAATAATGCGATTCAAGTCAAATATGCGCCGTTTTGTTTGATGACGCATTCCCAACGAGATGCCAACTTCATAATGCCGCTCTCATAGAAGCTCGCTTCCCTATTGGCAAAAAACTCGGAGAGCCAATTTTCACAGGACTGTCTTGTGGCCATCTTCAGACTACCAAGGGCTTTCGCCATGGACAGACACAGGTGGTAATAGCTTGGTGCGAGATCCGGACGGATGCAAAAGAATCTCCCATCCGAGCTTCCGGAGCTTCTGGCGCGTCACTAAAGATGTGTGTGGCCTGGCGTTGTCCTGGTGGACGACAATTCGGCCTGTGTCGATCAAGGATGGCCTCTTCTGCATGAGTGCTGTCTTTGAGCGGTCCAGTTGTTGGCAGTACAGGTCCGAATTGAGCGTTTGGCCATACGGGAGCAGCTCATAGTGGATTATTCCCTGCCAATCCCACCAAACACACAGAAAAACCTTCCTGGCCGTCAATCCAGACTTGGCCACAGTATGTGCCGCTTCACCGCTTTTCGACCACGACCTTTTGAACCTTACGTTATCGTAAGTGACCCACTTTTCATCGCCAGTCACCATACTCTTCAAAAACGGGTCGAATTTGTTGCGATTTAGAAGCGATTCGCATGCGTCGATACGGTCAAAGATGTTTTTTTGCGTCAATTCGTGTGGCACCCATACATCGAGCTTCTTAGTGTCTCCAAACTTCTTCAAATGGTTTATAACGGTTTGATGACTCATGCCCAGCACTTGACCGATGCTACGGCTGCTACTATACCGGTCTATCTCGACCAATTTTCGACGACAGGCCTTCCCGAGCGTGGCGCATCTTCGACCACCTTCGACCACCAGAACGAAATCGTTTAAACCATCGTTTTGCGGTGGAAATGGAAACTGGATCGGGTCCATAAACTGCACAAATTTTATTGGCGGCTTGAGATGCATTTTTGCCTTTTTCATAGTAGTACTGCAAAACATGCCGTATTTTCTCTTTATTTTGCTCCATGATTGCGACGCTATAACTCACGAACGACTTAAAAGAAAAGACAATTAATCAAACACGTGTTAGCGCGTAAATTATTTGCTAGACATCAATTTTGAAATTTATCCAAATCGGATTGAAGTCTAGACTGGGCACTAGTGCATTTATACTGAAGACAAAGCTTAACGTCATCAGCGTACATAAGAACAAGTGAATTAGTTAAGGCAAGGGGCAAGTCGTTAATAAACAGTGTTAAAAGTAGGGGTCCAAGATGGCTTCCTTGGGGCACCCCAGATGTTGCGCGGACTAAACGCGAGGTAACATCTTTAAAGAAGACACGTTGGGTTCTCCCAGATAAGTAGCTCAGAATTCAGATAAGATCAGTTGGGAATCCCAAAAGACTGAGTGTACTTATAAGAAGCAAATGGTTAACAGAATCAAATGCTTTACTGAAGTCAGTGTAAATGACGTCTGTTTTTAAACCATTCCGGAACCCATCTGGGACAAAAGATGTTAGCTCCAATAAGTTGGTAGTGGTGGAACAGCGCTTCATGAAGCCATGCTGGCACGGAGTTATTATTAAACTACATAGATGTTGCAAATGTGGAGTGATAAGTTTTTCAAAATACTTAGGAATTGCTGACAATTTAGAGATGCTTCTATAATATGCAGCGTTTTTCCCTTTTTTATGCAGTAGAATAATGCAGGATTCCTTCCACATAAGTTTAACGAGCTGTTTGCACAGAGCCTCGGCGCAGTTTTTCAGAACACAGCCTGGTACTCCATCAGGGCCTGGCGAATACACGGGCTTAACCTTAAGAAGATCCGATAACACATCATTTTGATCGAAAGATGGGCAAAATATAAGGTTGGCTGATTCGATATTATAAGTGTAAAGCTGAGCTGGACTGCTAGGTGAATACGTGGTTTGGAAAAACTGTGCCAAGAGATCGGCCATTGCCTGATCAGCGTTCGCATATGAGTTCCCAAACGTAAGCAGAGAAGGAAAAGATACACGTTTGCGCTTAGTATTTACAAAGCTATATAACTGATTCGGATCCTGAGCAAACTGAATCCGGCATCGGTGAATATAAATCCTATAAAATTCTGCGTTATGCACGGTGAAATGGGATAATTTTTAATAAATTAATTATTTAAAATCTTAATAATTATGGAATTTAAATTGGTCTGTGCATTGAAGTCTTGTAATAAGACAATCTCGTCTTCCCAGCCTACCATCCATTGCAGGCTCTGTGAAAACGGGTTTTTTTTGTTTCACGCTAAGTGTGCCGGGTTCACGGCCTCAGTTTCGGATGCAATCTCGCGTAGGTCTGGTCTCCACTTTTTGGTCTGGTTGTCGTGCTGTTCAGGACGAAATGAGATCGTTCATGAGGCAGACTAAAAGAGTTTTCACGGAGTTGATTAGTGGTTTTCGAAAAATCAATGACCAACTCTGTGCGCTCGATACACAGTTTAGTAGTCTTCAACTACTAAACGAGTCTCCAAAGCGTAAAAAATCCTCTTTTAGTGATGTGCTTCTGGCGAATAATCTTCAGCCTGCTCAGCCGACAACTATGCAGCCGCTTATATCTCTGGCCACCCCAAGGGTCAGACCTGAGAAAAATTCGGCTTTCGAATATCTCAGGATTAATGAGCAATTGTCCGATATGTCCTCTGTGGCATCGCTTCAAGTGATCCCAGACCCAATAATTTAAACCCCTGTAACAGTCACCAAACAGGGCAATCAACCGTCCGGAACCCCGGTACGTACTGATGCCGCTGTACTAGTTGCGGCGGCACCAAAACCCTTGCAGGTGATCCCACCATCGAAACATATTTTTGTTTCCCGGCTTGCCCCTGATACTTCGGAGATTGATATCTCGGCTTACATCAAAGCCAAAACAAAAGTCGACATAAAGGTGGTGGACATTACAAAGTTTAAATATTCATATACCAGGCACACGCCATCTTTCAAAATACGTGTGCCCTTGCAGATGTTCAAGACGATCTGTTCCGCCAGCTTTTGGCCAGAGAACATTTTCGTCCAAGAACATCAGCCAAGTACGGTGAAAAAAAAAATAACCAAACCTGTGGGTGTAAAACTCCCACATGTTAAGGCCACTGATCAACCTTCCACCTCATCTTCCCCAATCTCAAAAAACTAATGTCTTCATTAACACTTACCTATCAGAATACAAGAGGGTTACGTAGTAAACTTCCCAAAATGTATTCTGATAGTTCTTCTTTTGCATCCCACATTATTGTATTTACAAAAACTTGGTTAAAGCCGGAGATCTAAAGCTCCGAAGTTTTTTCTAGTAGGTACACCACTTTTAGATGTGATAGAACTTTGCGAAGGGGAGGAGTGCTAATTTCTGTAGACTCCAAATTCGCTTCTGAAGAGGTAAAATCACAAGAGTTTGGTGACATTGAATTTCTTTGCATCAAAATCACTTTGTCCGATCAATCTTTGTATGTTACCTGTTCGTACATACCACCTTCGTCCGAACCGCCAACATACTGGCAACATTTGTCCGCTATTCGTTTGGTTTTCGATCGTCTGTCTGATGGTGACCAGCTGATAGCTCTGGGTGACTTTAATATCCCAGAACTTATGTGGTCAAATGTTGATAATTCACAGTCTTTACAGCTTAACTCCCACCATGACTTCCCTGAGGGCATGTTCGACATGTCACTCGGGCAAATTAACCACGTTAGAAATTCTTTAGGTCGGCTGTTGGACTTATGTTTCGTTTCTGATCCTGATGGAATTACTCTTTCCAGAACTTTGCCCCTTTCTAACCCTGAGGATCCATATCATCCCACTCTTGAGGTTTCAATTGAAAATAATTACTTTTTTGACCTTAAGTCTACAGTTAAATCTCAGAAAGTTCGTTTCTTTCGTAAGGCTGACTTTATGAAATTAAATAAGTTAGTTTTGGAATTTGATTGGTCTGATTTACTGGCATGCGAGGATATAAACATCGGATTACAAAAATTTTATTACACTTTGAACATATTTTTCGACGCTTGCGTGCCGTGGAAATATCCGTCCGCTTCAACGAATCCGCCTTGGTATACAAGGCACCTTATAAATTTAAAGAATAGTATGAGTAGACTTTTAAACAAACATAGATTATCTGGCTGTACAGTTAGTTATTCAAGATACTTAGTAGCTCGGTCCAATTTCACCGTGCATAACGCAGAATGTTATAGGAGTTATATTCGCCGCTGCAGGATTCAGTTTACTCAGGATCCGAAGCAGTTTTATAACTTTGTAAACACTAAGCGTAAACATGTATCTTTTCCCCCACTGCTTACGTTTGAGAACTCTTATGCGAACACTGATCAGTCAATGGCCGATCTCTTTGCACAGTTTTTTCAAACTACCTATTCACCTAGCAGCAGTTTAGCTCAGCCATACACTTATAATATCCAATCAGCCAACCTTATATTTTTCCCATCTTTCGATCAAAGTGGTGTGTTATCGGATCTTCTTAAGGTTAAGCCCATGTATTCGCCAGGCCCTGATGGAGTACCAGGCTGTGTTCTGAAGTACTGCGCCGCTGTGCAAACCGCTTGTTAAACTCTTTAATCTATCGCTGGAAACTTCGATCTTTCCCCTTATGTGGAAGGAATCCTTCATTATTCCGCTGCATAAAAAAGGGAAAAAGTCCGACGCTGCTAATTATAGAGGCATCTCTAAATTGTCAGCAATTCCAAAGCTTTTTGAAAAACTTATCACTCCACATTTGCAACACCTATGTAGTTCAATAATAACTCCGTGCCAGCATGGCTTCATGAAGCGCCGCTCCACCACTACCAACTTATTGGAGCTAACATCTTTTATCACGGATGGCTTCCGGAATGGCTTACAAACAGACGTCATTAACACTAACTTCAGTAAAGCATTTGACTCTGTTAACCATTCGCTTCTTATAAGTAAACTCAGTCTTTTGGGATTCCCAAATGATCTTCTTATGTGGATTTCGAGCTACTTATCAGGGAGAACCCAATGTGTTTTCTTTAAAGATGTTACCTCGCGTTTAGTCCGCGCCACATCTGGGGTGCCCCAAGGAAGCCATCTTGGACACCTACTTTTAACACTGTTTATTAACGACTTGCCCCTTGCCTTAACTAATTCACTTGTACTTATGTACGCTGATGACGTTAAGCTATGCCTTCAGTATATATTCACTACCGCCTAGTCTAGACTTTAATCCGATTTGGATAATCTTCAAAATTGCTGTTTAGCAAATAACCTAAAGCTTAATAGATCGAAATGTAAACTTATGTCTTTTTACCGATCTAGTCCTCACCAGGCTATGTACTTTCTCTATGGGAACGCCTTAGAACGATTAACTCAGGTTAACGATCTAGGTGTCCTATTAGATTTGAAACTTAAATTTACCAACCATATATCTACCATGGTAAATAAAGCTATGTGTGTGCTTGGTTTTATTAAAAGATGGTCAAAAGAATTTAATGATCCGTACATAACTAAAACGTTATATACATCACTGGTCCGTCCGATTCGTGTGTCTGGAGTTCTCAATATGGAGTACACCAAGATCACATTGAATCTGTACAAAAAAACTTCCTTACTTTTGCGCTTAGGGGACTTAATTGGGATGCAAATCTTTACCTCCCCTCTTATCGTAGTAGACTTTTACTAATCAACTTACCATCATTAACAAACCGTAGAACGATGCTGGGTGTCATGTTTCTATACAATCTTATTTATGGAAATATAGACTGCCAGCATTTACTAACACGCTTAAATTTTAACGATCCTAGTAGAAGGACTAGAAACTTTCGTCCTCTACTCCTCAGCCATTATAGTTCGACATATGCCCAACACGATCCGTTCAGGGTATTATGTTCGGACTACAATGGTCTCTACCACATCTTGTCACCTTGCTCTACTAACAATCTTAAATCGCTTATATTAACCGCCTTATCTGTGCAACACTCTTCCTCGTAATATCTTTCTCCTACTTTTCGCTTAACTATCTCGGATCTATTCCCGCGATTCGAGCCGTACGTCCCGCGGCAGAGCCCTCGGTCGGTTGGACGGGATGTGGGCTGTACGTATGCAGTGGGAACCGCGCAAAAAAGAAAAATTTAGTTTCATAAAGTCAGCCTTTCGGAAGAAACGAACTTTATGAGATTTAAGTGAAGACTTAAGGTTAATTGTTTTCAATTAAAACCACAATAGTGTGATGATTTGGATTATCAGGGTTAGAAAGGGGCAAAGTTCTGGAAGGAGTAATTCCATTAGGATCAGAAACGAAACATAAGTCCAACAGCTGGTAACCATCAGACAGACGATCAGAAACGAAACAAAAAGAGGACAAATGTTGCCAGTACGTGTGCGGTTCGGACGAAAGTGGTACGTAAGAACAGGTAACCGGACAAAATGATTTTAAACAATGAAATTCGATGTCATCAAACTCTTGTGATTTTAACCTTTTCAGAAGCGAATTTGAAGTCTACAGAAATTAACACTCCTCCCCCCTTCGCACTGTTCTATCACCTACTTGGAAAAACTTCGGAGCTTAAGATCTCCGGCTTTAACCAATTTTCTGTAAAGTCTATAATGTGAGATCACAGTTCGGGAAAATTGCTACGTAATCCTCTAGTAATCTGATTAGTAAGAGTTACTAAAATCATTAGTTTTTTGAAACTGAGGAGGATGAGGTTAAAGGTCAGTGGCTCTAATATGTGGGAGTTTCAGTCCCACAGGATTGATAATTTTTTTCTTCACCGTACTTGGCTGATGTTTTTGGTTCTCTGGCCGAAAGCTGGCGGAACAAATAGTCTTGAACATCTAGCACATCTATATCACGGGCACACGTATTTTGAAAGATGACGTGTGCCTGGTATATGAATATTTAAACTTTGTAATGTCCACCACCTTTATGCCGACTTTTGTTTTGGCTTTGATGTAAGCCGAGATATCAATCTCAGAAGTATCAGGGGCAAGCCGGGAAACAAAAATGTGTTTCGATGGTGGGTTCACCTACAAGGGTTTTGGTGCCTCCGTAACTAATACTGCGGTATTTTTTCGTACCGGGAGTCTGGATGGTTAATTACCCTGTTTGGTGACTCTTAAGGGGGTTTTAATGATTGGGTCTGGGGGTATCACTTGAAGTGAAGCCACATAGACATTTGCTCATTTTTACTGAGATATTCGGAAGCCAAATTTTTCCCAGTTCCGGCTCTTGAGGTGGCCAGAGATATTAGCGGCAGCTTAATTGTCAGCTGAGTAGGCTGAAGATTATTCGCCACCAGCACATCACTAAAAGTGGATTTCTTTCGCTTTGGAGACTCATTTAGTAGTTGAAGGCTTAAATGTGTATCGAGCGTAAAGAGTTGGTCATTGATTTTACGGAAACCGCTAATCAACTCTTTGGATCTTCTTTTAGTATGTCTCATGAATGATCTCATTTAGTCCTGAACAGCACGATAGCCGTCACAGCAAAAGTAGAGACCTGATCTACGTGAAATAGCACCCGAAACTGAGGCCGTGATTTTCAACGCACAGACAAGTTTAAATTCCATGATTATTCATTAATTATTCATTAATAAATCTTTTTTTTAGCAATAACGTAAAAGATGAAGAAAAGATTAAAAAAATTATTATTTTACCTCGAAATATATACGGATACGGATGATTCAAATGTTAAAATTGTTTTTTATAAATATAAATAAATAAAAATAAACACTGGAGCAAAAGATACGATTCCTAAATTGGTCCAAGGGCAAGGTAATTTAAGGCTGACCAAACATCGGGTTACCGCATACTACGCACCTATCGTAAAACCTATGACTATGATACTTCTATTTCAAATGGTCTACAGCAAGCCAATAGGGAAATCAGAATAAAAATGTATAACACCCCTAAAATCGATTTAGCAGAAATTCAGATAAAAATTAGCTACAAACATTCCTAACTGGCTTGACAAATTTTTCAAAAGAGTTTCCTAACGCCACAGGGCGGTAGGGGGCGTGGCAAAAAACAAAACAAGCTAGGTCTGCGTAGGTGTTATAGATGTCTACATGCACAATTTTATAGATCTATTGCTTATAGTTTCTGAGACCCACTAGAGACTCATACATGCAGACGAACATAGCTTTATAGATTCGGCTTTTGATGATGATCAGGAATATATGATCAATAAACTTTATGGAGTCGGATGATTCCTTCTTCCTGTTACATACATTCACACAAATATAATATACCCTTCATTACCGATTACCGTGTATACTAAATACCCAACGAGAACGAAAAGTTAACTTCGTTCGAGGCCGATTATTATACATATATTATACTTTTGTTACTTTTAACACCGATATGTTACTGATGCTTGCATGGCTGAGTGGGTAGGGCGACCACTTCAGCACATGTTGGTTTGAGAAAATAAAATGTAGTTTCTGTCGAAATTAATTAAAATTTTAATTTGTTTTATATTGTTTAGTATTTCTCATAAATAACTCATTTGTACTAAAACATTTTAGATATTTATTTTTAGTATTTGTATAAATATAGTACCACTTCCTCATTCCTTATTGAATAATCAAGTTAGTCCATTTTGACTTGATAAAAATAACCAAATTGAAAGAATTAAAAATAATTAATTAACTTATTTCGGAGAAAAACATTAATAAATGACGTGGAAATAACGATTAAAAATATAATAAGAACGCGGAAAGCCATATATATTGACGAAACGTAAAATTAAAAAATTCATTCTAACTTGAATTTGGACGTTAGTTCAAATTTACAAAGTTAATACTTCATTAAGCTATAATTTATTTCAAAAAAACTTTAAAATCATAAGCAACAATTAACTCCAACCTACAGTAAAAATTATACTGCCCCAAGGCAATTTAATTTAGCCAAAAAGGAGGAGGGTTCACGCGGCCAAAAAATTAACTATTTTCATAAATTTTTTTTTATATAGAGAATGAAAAATTTCAATTGAAAATAAATAAAATTGGGGTGAAATTTGTTTACCATTTTTTTTAAATAGTTCGGATCAACGAAAAAAAATTCTTCGTTAAAGTTCTCGAGAATCTTATCTCGAATGTTTCTGCAAAATTTGATCAAGATCGGTGGAGTAGTTTCCGAGAAATCTTCAACCGACTTTGAAAACATAGTTTTAAGAAAAACGCATTTAAAGTTTTCGCTTTGCCTAAACCTGACCTCGACCGTCCACCTTTTCAAGGCTGTATCTCCGAAACTTTTATTCGAATTAACTTGAAAATTTAGGAGAATATTCTTAAAATTCTGTAGGAATTTATAAGGCAATAAAAAAAAAAGATTTTTTTTAAACTGCCAAACCCACGTAACCCTTAAAATGAGTTCAAAGTTAAAAGAGACCAACACTTCACTTTTACCCAAAACAACTTAATCTTGAAGTCTTCGTCCCAAGAAATGTCCTACCAGAGCTTACAATCTAGACTTCTGCATAAATGAATACAAAACGGCAAATGAATTACTTATTCTAGAAGTGGGTGCACTTTTTTTTGTACAGTATACTTGTGTGTGAGTAAGTTGGGTAGTATTGTCAGTTTTGATTGACAGTGTTCTCACTTATTCCATAGTTGTACAGCCTTTTGATGAGTACAGCATAATTGATGTGCAGTAGTCAACGCACTGTGTTTTGGTGTGCAGTTGATTTACTGCACAGTCAGTGAAACTTCATGACTTTCAAAAGGTGCAAGAAGGTTCACCATTCAGCTAATATTCATTAAATTTATGACCGTAATTCTAGATATTTCATTTTTTTTCCACCCAAAACTCTGAGAAATTACCATCCAATTTAACTCAACCGATTTCAAGAGGTTAAATATAATACTCCAACGAGTTTGGAAAATATTTAACAATCTACATGCAGCGATTAACCAGATCCAGCAATTCGGGTATCTCAAATACATCTGCACAGTTGACATACAAGCTGTACAGTGTTAATAAAACGCAAATGTATTACTCACTCTCGAAAAGTACAATCATATACGGTTCACACTTAAAGTGAGTACATTGAAAATTTTGTGCTTTCTTATTGTGACCTTTAGCATATACTGTGCAGTAAAGAATGAGTGCAGTATTTTTAAGAACACTACACTACTGTACAGATCTTTTATGCTACCAATGGGTCCAATACAATTCTACAGAAAATATTTAGTTCGAAGACAAGTTTCTGGGTCTACCATCGAAATCTTTTTTAGAACATAAATAAAACTTTTGGATCAAAATTTCCAAAGAACATTTCAAGGACTTCGTTGCCCAAGTAGTAGATTATTGAAGCAGATCGACTTTGCTTTATTCGTTCAATATTGTTGAATGATAAATTTGTTTTAAATTCGTCATTGATTTCGTTTAGACTCCATTTTTGAAAAGTAGTGCTTTTATTTTTTTTGTCACTTTTGCAACGTTTTAATACTTATACTTTTTAAATAATTTATTTTAAATCAGACGTGTATCTTTCTGTCAAAAATTTAATTTTTTTATACAATTTTAACAAATAACACTTTCCCTGACGTTTGTAACAATATAAAAAAGATTTTGTAGAAAGCATGTTTTTAAATGTTAAAGTTTCCAGTTAGAGAAAAATTTAATGTATAAGAGAGGTAGGTGGGAGGGAGGACGTACTTGGCAGCCCTTTGGAAATGAGGTGATCATCAGACCGACAAAAACTTGCGCTTGATCTGGTCCACTTGTTTTAGGAAAAGATCCATGAGGCTTATTTCCTTTAACGGGCAGAACAGCAGTGTAACAGTAAATTTAATCGCTGGGCACTGGCTGAAAGGCACGTCCGCACCCAGGGTATCGGTGCCTTATAACAATATTGGCAGGACTGCTGGGACGTAGAGGAAGAACAAACGGTTTCGCACAAGACATCATTCGCACCCACAAGAATGATGGGCACATAAGCACACCAACAGACAGAAAGGGTGTATTCCTTGTTAGATACCTTGGCTGAGCGATAGCACCAGGAGCCCGAGCGGCTGCAGTGGATGCGCGTGGTAGCCCAGGGTCACCCGCATCTCCTCATGAAACTAACCTAACCTACTATGTATGATTATATTTTCTTAGTTTTATTAAAAATTTGTCAACAAAAAGTATTTTAATTTATTTTTCTAAGTTTCTCCCATTAATTGCGTTGGCGATTCTATAATACATTCTGAAAGGGCATAAAATAAAATATTCTTATTAAAAATATATTCTTAATGAAATGAATAGTAGATGAAAGGGAATAGGAGTTGAGAGATCCACAAATTACATATCTAACTTAAATAAAATTAATTAATTAAAAAAATGTTTATATTTTTTTAAATTTCTTACAAGGAGGTTCTCTGGTTTAATATCTCTGTGCACAATACCCAAGGAATGCAGGTAAGACATGGCGGAGCCTAAATGCCTTATCATAATCCGTGACTGCCGTTCAGAAAAGCGAGTGACCTGTGTAATTGCATCGAAGAGATCACCACCTAATAAAATGCAAATTAATTTTACGATTCAAATAAGAACAAAATGCAATTTATAAAAAGACCTTACCGCTTACATACTCTAGCACCAAATACATATTGGTCTCTTGATCGACATCCATGATAAGTGATATAATGTGCGGATGATCCAATTTTTTCATGACTCGTACTTCTGCATCAATATAATGCTCTTTTCCTTTGCATTTGCTTTTATCGATAATTTTCAAAGCATAAGCTTTGTTAGTTTCGCGATGTTTGATTTTAAGCACAATAGCAAAGTTTCCGTCACCAATAATACCGCCTATATCGTAATTCTCCCGAATTCCAGAAGGCAAATCATGAAACTCTATTTCTGTACTCTTATGCAACTCGGCTTGCTCTTCACCTAATGAGATGTGCGGCTCTTTAATATCAGGTTCTATCAAAGGCGGATACACGTTTTTGCTCTTCACAGGCATTTTAGGCTTGGGTCCCTTGCAGGTAGTTCCCGCAGTTCTGAGTGTCTTTCGTATGGCATTGATACATCGTTGTTCCTCTGCCTCTAATTTAAAATCCTCTGCAGTATTAATTCGTTCAGTGCCATATGCAAAGAAAACATCATCTGGTCCAAAAAAATCGGCAAGCTGACTTACAGATGCTCCTCCGAGTGTGAAGACCTTTCTTACATAACCTGTGTCCAAGCGGACGACTTGGGTGATAGCAGTCAACACATGATCAAAGCTTGGACTGTTTCGTTTATTCAATAATAGGCGCATTATTCGTCGTGGTTTTGTACCATTGCGAATTAGTGTCACAATACGAGGGTAAACTACACGGTCACGCTCGCTAATCTTCGCTGTGTTTAACAAACCTCCGTTCGCTGAATTTACGAAAAATAATGGAGCTGAATTGATTCCACTGACATTTTTAAGGGGAGAAGCGGGACGCTGTTGTTTCGTCGATCTCTGATTGTTATAACGTCCGTTGGTAGCCAGAGTCAGATTAGCAAGCGTTTGAGAGCTGTTATTATAATCAACCTTTTTGAAATTCTCATTATTGCAGGAACAAACGTAACTCTGACCATCTTCAAACTCATCCATTGCGGTTATCTTTACAAAAAAAAAAAAAAACAGTTTTAATTTAAGTTATTTAATTTTGCAAAAATACAAAACAAAACGAACACAGGTCAACATAAAACAAGAAAAGAAAGCTAACTTCAGTCGGAGCCGAAGTTGATATACCCTTGTAGATAGGTAACAGCTTATATTATTATATAATATATTATATATGGAATCGAAAAATCAATTTTCTTATAAAAATAATGGAAAAAGCCCCAAGCATATTTAAAAATATATACACTCCGTTTCACTTGATGAGCACACACAATTTTCATAATTACTTGTTCATCTTTCAACAATTGCTTGATCTAATGCAATGATTGTTGATCTTTTTAATTCGTATCATTATCTACTCTCTTTAAACAAAACTTATTATTATTTCGAAAGCTAAACATCTTAAGCGTTTGAAACTTAAAAAAAACCACAGCTTAACCCCAATAGAAAGGAAGCACGGTTGACCTTTTCCCGCGCCAATATGTCATGGTGTAACGATTGGAAGCGAGTAGATTTTTCTGATGAAATAAAAGTTCAATATGGAGGGGCCAGATGGCTACAATTATTACCTTCATGATCTGAGGAAAGGGATGCATCAATTGGAGCTTTTACATAGTCGAGTAGGCGGAGTTATGGTTTGGGGAGCCATATCTTACTATGGGACTTGTGAACTTCAATTCTTATCCTTAAAATATGTACGCAAAAGCGTACCTAAACGTCCTGGAAAAAGCGTTTCCATCATTGAAAATTTTTATTTAATAACACAGGCCGACAATTTCCAACTTTTTTTTCCTCCACGCATAATTTTACCTGCTCCATAACCTTTAGGCTCCCCTGAACCAAAGTCCAGAACAAACATACGTTCTATCGATCAAATTTTACCATATATTGAATACTCTATATGGAATACTCATCCAAAGTTGAAATCTCAGATTTTCTACATTAATTTTTGGTCTTCTATGACTTTTCCCCAAACATTTTTCTTTGGAAGATTTTTATTTTCTTATTGAAATCAGTAGATCATACCATGTTTTAATTTTGGATTTAAGGAAAAACTCGAAATAATTTTATTGAATTTAATATAGGTGGTTAAACAATATTTTCTTCAATTAAATTGGAGTTTTTAATCTCATATTTTCAAAAAGTCATGGCTATCTAAAACTGTTTCTTTGTTCAAAACGTATTTATTGCAGGTTTAGCTTGTTTAGTAAAGCTTTACAGAAGTTGTAGATAGCCATGACCTTTTGAAAATATGAGATTAAAAACTCCAATTTAATTGAAGAAAATATTGTTTAACCACCTATATTAAATTCAATATATGGTAAAATTTGATCAATTTCTTCTCTTAGGTGTACCGCGGAAACTGTGGGTGATAGAACCTATGTTTGTTCTGGACTTTGGTTCAGGGAGCTTAAAGGTTATGGAGCAGGTGAAATTATGCGTGGAGATTTTTTGCTGTTGGCCTGTGTAATTGCCTTAGACATTCCAGCACGACAATGCCCCAATTTATACTGCACGTGTTGTAAAATCTTTTTATACCCTTGCAGAGGGTATTATAATTTTGGTCAAATGTGTGCAACGCAGTGAAGGAGACATATCCGACCCTATAAAGTATATATATTCTTGATCAGGATCACCTCCTGAGTCGATATAAGCATGACCGTCTGCCGTCTGACCGTCTGTCCGTCTGTTTGTTTCTACGCAAACTAGTCTCTCAGTTTTAGAGCTATCGAGTTGAAACTTTGCACACATCCTTCTTTCCTTTGCAGGCAGTATATAAATCGGAACGGCCGGGATCGGTCGACTATATCCTATAACTGCCGTATAACTGATTGATCGGAAATGCCATAACTTTGGTGTTTTTTAAGTTAGAGGGTTATGACTTTCCACACATGTTATATTTGACCAAAATATCTTATGTACAAAATTTCATAAGGATCAGCCGACTATATCCTATAGCTGTCATAGAACGATCGAAATGGGCATAACTTTGGTACATTTGGGATTTGGTACAGATTCTATTTTGGGAAAAACAATCTGATTTGTCGAATTTCATAAGGATCGGCCGACTATATCCTATAGCTGCCATATAACTGATTAATCGGAAATGCTATAACTTCGTTGTTTTTCAAGTTAGAAGGATGGGAGTTTCAATGGGGGTTTCTCTTTGGGGAAAATAATTCGATATGCCAAATTTCATAATGATCGGTGAACTATATACGATCCGCTATATATCTAATAATATAAGATGCGTGGCGCCACCTTGCGGACTGCGACTCAACTGCAAGGGTATATAAACTTTGGCTCCGCCCGAAATTAGCTTTCCTTTCTTGTTTAAAAGATAAAAAAGTTAGTACTCTGAATTGGCCACCATACTCGCCGGATCTGAATATAATTGAAAATGTTTGAGGATGGCTGGCCAGAAAGGTTTATGAGTCTGGCAAACAATTTTAAAACAAAAAAGATCTTATTTAAGCCATTCAGATGGCCTGGGCTACAATATCCCTAGACTATATAAAAAGTCTATATAATTCGCTGCCCAACAGAATCTACGGTGGAATAAGGAATAAGGTAGGCTCAACCCATTATTAAATTAACAAAAATATATATTCGAATACTCGCTATTAAATAAAAACACATTTCTTAATGTTGAAGTTAGTTACATATACTTTAACAACAAACTTAAACATCAGTGAGTTTTCTTTTTGGTTAAATGATTTCAAGATTTGAAATTGCATATAATAGGATGGTATCAAGTGAAACGCAGTGTAAGTTACGCCAACTCCGAGCGTTCAGGTACGTTGCAGCTATAGGTTAAAGGAAAGTTTCAAGTCGATAACTTTAAAACTGAGAGACTAGTTTGCGTAGAAACTGACAGACAGACGGACATGCTCATATCGACTTCTGATCAAGAATATATATACTTTATAGGGTCGGAGTTGTCTCCTTCCATACGGTGCACACTTTTGCAAAAATTATAATACTCTCTGCAAGGGTATACAAATCCGATGCCTTTAAAAAGATATGCGCTGATGAAGAACGCGGTTAAAGGCCTGGAAAAGGGTTCTTTAGCTGGCTGTCAAGATTTCAAAAAATAGTTGACCCATTGGCTTTGTAGAGTATGTGAGTAGAGTATGAATTTATAGAGCACTAGCTGTCCCGGCAGACTTCGTACTGCCAGCTGTTGTTTTTTTTTGTTGCGTTCAGAATCTTCTTTTGTGACAAAATTTAAAATTTTTCAAACTTATCTGATACAGTAAGAACTGAAGATAGCTAAAATTAAGTTTCGCGGAGCTATCATTTTAATCATTTTCAATCCCAAAAATTAAAGAGTACCCTCTTATTTTATTCAACTTTATTTATTTCAACTTTTTCGATACATCATGTTGCTTACTTACAAAACAGAGTTTTCCTGAAAGACTGGCTATTTATAAGATTTAAATTTGATATTTATAGACACACACTGTTAAAATATATTCTGTCTAATCATCACTAATTTACCTCTGTCGCTGTCTCTGTCTCTGTCTCTGTCTCTGTCTCTGTCTCTGCCTCTGTCTCTGTCTCTCTGTCTCTCTGTCTCTCTGTCTCTCTGTCTCTCTGTCTCTCTGTCTCTCTGTCTCTCTGTCTCTCTGTCTCTCTGTCTCTACCTCTGTCTCAGTCTCAGTCTCTGTCTCTGTCTCTGTCTCTGTCTCTAGCAGTTTTTATAGCCAACAGAGACAGAGGCGATTTTCTATCCGCTTTTATTGATATATTAGAGATGATTTTCTAGCCGTTATAATTGATAAATTAGAGATAATTTTTAAGCGGTTTTTATCGCTAAATTAGCGATGATTTTCTAGCGGTTGTTATTGTCAACGTTACTACTACACTTGATGCATAAACAATAATGATGGCCGACAACTGTGTAGGGAGTGAGAAAGAAAGAGTAGGCTTCGTTCTCATCCCTACTCCTTGCTGTTTACTGGGTCAGAAGTGACACCTGTAGACATCTGGCGGGGATAACTAATTAAATGACGATTGATCAGTTTTCGACCGGAGAGGAAAAATGATTAAATTACTAAAATGGCTATTAAAAAATAAGGCTTGATCGTAGATGGGTGAAAATTGAGGATTGTATGTATTTTTGTATGTTGTATCATAAAAAAAGAGAAATTAAAAATTTTGTCTAAAAAATAAAAATAAAAATTTAGGGGTGGACTACCCCTAACATTTAGGGGGATGAAAAATAGATGTTGGCCGATTCTCATAGATACCGGATAAGCACAAATTTCATCAAAATCGGTCAAGCCGCTTCGGAGGAGTATGGTAACGAAAACTGTGACACGAGAATTTTATATATTAGATGTTCAGAACGTGTGTGAGTCCACAATCAAGAGTCCCATACACAATATTTATATACAGTCCAAATCTTCTTTGGTTTTTAACTTAACCTTAAAACCTTGTAAATGTACATGCAATATTTTTTAGATGTCCGTAAGCAATTTTCTGCACTTAATGAGCAATTTTTTACACTTATTAAGTGAATCTCCAAGGAGAAAAATTCCAAACAACAACCCGATGGGGGTCACTTTATTGGGTACTCCTGCCTCTCATGCGATTCATTCGGATACTTTTTTAACGCCTAATACTTCATCGCCTACTGTTGTGCCTGTGGAAGTGATCCATTCACCAAGTCAGCCAATGGAATCGTCAAGAAGTCTTGGTCCACCTATTGTTTTGGATCCTCCATCCTTGGAAAACCTGCAGGTTCCTGTGGCACCCTCTCCTAGGCCACTCACTGGTGTGGCGCCTGTGTTAAGATCCTCTGAGCTTTCGCTTCGAGCTGCTGCACCTCGCAAAGCTTTATTTGTATCCCGCCTCATGCCGGACTCCACTGTGGATGATGTCATCTTAAGGTAGCTCCTAATGAATTAGCGGTCTTTAAGTTTAATTTTAAACATAAGCGTAGTATATCCTCTTTCAAAATTGTAATTGCTGAATCCTACTTTGAAAAAGCACTTGATCCGTCAGCCTGGCCTGAGCACAGTATTATTCATGAATTTTTAGCCAAAGATCCTCAAAATCCCAACTATGTCGATTCAGCTCCAAAAAACTGAGTAGTAACGTATTTTCTTGCTGCTACCAAAACGTTCGAAGTATTCTAGGTTAATTGAGTCAATTTTTTACTAAGAGTGCTTCTTTTGATTTTGATGCTATTGCACTTACTGAAACCTGGCTTAATTCCTCTGTCTCAGATTATGAAATTTTTGTTCCAAAGTACACTGTGTTTCGAATGGATAGACCATCTTTCGGTGGTGGTGTCCTCATTGCTGTTAATAATAAAATCTCACCTGAACTAATCCCGAATCAGTTTGGAATCGAGTTTATCGCTTTAAAAATAGCTGTTGGACCGACTCATATTTTCATGACCTGTTCCTATATACGTCCATCGGTTGAGGATACTGTATATTTTCACCAAATCGAGGCTATTAAGTTCGTTCTATCATTAGTCAGTGACTCTGATTTTGTCCTAATTATGGGTGATTTCAACCTTCCCAAAATTTCCTGGATCCCGTGTGAAGATGACAATTCCTTGCATGCCAGTTGTCAAAACGACTTTATTGATGCATTAATTGAAATTGCTCTTTTCCAAATTAATCCCATCCTTAACACACTTAGCAGATCTCTAGACCTTTTCTGTAATAGGAAATCCTCTGTGACTGTAAATCAGTCTATACCACTATCGCTTCCTGAGGACGTACACCATCCTACACTATTGGTTTCGGTATTAATTGATGTCCCTAATAAATGTTTCCGAAAAACGGATTATAATGCTCTTCGCAATCATTTAGATGGATTTGACTGGGAATATCTTTCATCTTATAACTCTATTGATGCTGCTACTGATTGTTTTTATGATGTAATCCACGATGCCTTGGACAAATTTGTTTCTGTAGTTTCATCGTCTTCATCAACTAAACCGCCATGGTTTCACAAACACCTTTCTCGTCTTAAGAACAGGATATCTAGAGCTTACAAAATTTTTCTTAAGTCTGGATCTTTGTTTTTTCAGACAAACTTTCTTTACATTCGCAACCAGTTTATTATTCTTAATAATCAACTTTATAAGCGTTACATCGTGAATTTTAAGGCAAACTTCCGAAATGATCCGAGCTCCTTCTAATCGGTTGTCGCAATATGAAACGCAAATCCAGTCTTTTTCCTCCTTCCCTAACTTATAACAAGAAAGGAAAGCTAACTTCGGGCGGAGCCGAAGTTGATATACCCTTGCAGTTCAGTCGCAGTCCGCTAGTTGGCGCCACGCATCTTATATTATTCGATATATAGCGGATCGTATATAGTCGGCCGATCCTTATGAAAATTGGCAGATCAGATTGTTTTTCCCAAAATAGAATCTGTACCAAATCCCATCTTTCTAACTTAAAAAACACCAAAGTTATGTCAATTTCGATCGTTCTATGACAGCTATAGGATATAGTCGGCCGATCCTTATGAAATTTTGTACACAAGATATTTTGGTCAAATATAACACGTGTGGAAAGTCTCAACTGTCCAACTTAAAAAACACCAAAGTTATGGCATTTCCGATCAATCAGTTATATGGCAGCTATAGGATATAGTCGACCGATCCCGGCCGTTCCGACGTATATACTACCTGCAAGGAAAAGAAGGATGTGTGCAAAGTTTCAACTCGATAGCTCTAAAACTGAGAGACTAGTTTGCGTAGAAACCGACAGACAGACAGACGGACATGCTTATATCGACTCAGGAGGTGATCCTGATCAAGAATATATATACTTTATAGGGTCGGAGATGTCTCCTTCACTGCGTTGCACACTTTTGACCAAAATTATAATACCCTCTGCAAGGGTATACAAATATTTCTAATTCTTCAGAACAAGGTATTGCTAATCTCTTTGCTTTATTTTTTCAATCAACTTTTTCGTCCGATTCTTATAATTTAAATTCTACATACACTTATAAAATTCCGTATATAAGCAATATTTACTTGTCTAAATTTAATCATCTTGATGTTTTTAATGCTCTTTCAACCTTGGATATCTCATTTTCTGCTGGTCCCGATAATGTCCCGAGCTGTATTCTCAGGCACTGCGCCGATATCCTATGCTACCCTCTTACCATCCTATTCAATTTATCTCTGGACCTTTCATGCCTTCCTAAGAGATGGAATGAATCTTTTATTATTCCACTACATAAGAAAGGATTCAAAATACTACCGCGGTATTGCTAAGCTTTCTGCTATTCCCAAGCTGCTGGAAAAGTTGGTTACATTGCAACTGCAACATCATTGCAAAAGCATAATTTCCTCCTCCCAGCATGGTTTTGTCAAATATCGTTCTACAACAGCCAATCTGCTAGAATCTAAAACAAATGTAAACCGATGTAGTTTACACCGATTTTAGCAAAGCTTTCGATACTGTTAATCATCATCTCCTTCTCCGGAAACTTTATCTTATGGGTTTTCCTCCTAATATTATACAGTGGATGACTTCATATCTATCGAATCGTACGCAGCGGGTTTTGTTCAAGAACATCACATATCATGTTATAAAAGTAACATCTGGTGTTTCGCAAGGCAGTCACTTAGGACCTCTTCTGTTTATCCTCTTTATTAATTCTACACTTATGTATGCTGATGATGTCAAGCTCTGCTTTTCTTTCTCTGACCACTTCCTTCATAGAAATCTGCAATTTGACCTTGATGAAGTATTCTTGTGATGCTCTAATAATCTTCTCTCACTAAACTGCTCAAAGTGCAAGGTTATGACGTTCAATCGTAGCATGCCTCATGTCATCTCGTACTCACTTGGGAATCACTTTTTAAATCGTGTTTCCTTAATGAATGATCTTGGAGTTCTTTTCGATCACAAGCTGTCGTTTAATGAACATATTTCTGTAACAGAGGATAGGAATAATGCCAGGAGAGGAATAATGCCAGAGGAGTACTTGCTTTTATCAAGCGTTGGTCAAAAGAGTTTTGATGATCCCTTCACCACTAAAACGTTGTATATCTCTTTGGTTCGACCGATCCTGGAATACTGTTCATGCGTTTGGAGTCCGCAGTATATGGTTCAACAAAAAAGTATTGAATCAGTGCAAAAGCCGTTTCTTTTATTTGCCTTAAAATATTTAAACTGGGACTCAGATGATCTTCTTTCACCATATCTTTGTCGGCTAAAATTATTAGACCTATCACCATTGCAGGTACGTACCTATCACCATTGCAGGTACGTCGTACTTGTGCTGGAGCCATGCTCCTTCATAAAATTATTCTTGGTCAAGTTGACTCGAAACTTTTACTCGAAAAGATACTCTTCTCTGTTCCAAACAGGTCAACCAGGTCCTTCCGACCCCTTTGGTTACCAATTTGCAGATCTAATTTTGCGGATCATGATCCTTTTCGCGTTATCTGTAAAAACTATAACCTATTGTCACATATATTTTCGCCTGAATTATCCCTAGATGTAATAAAATCTAAATTGATTGTTTTTCTATTAGAATAATTTGCCTAATTCTTAATTATAATTAATTTTAATAATGGTATAAATAACAGTTAATTGTTATATTCAATAAATAAATAAAAAATGGAACAAACAGTGGAAAATTGGAAAAAGGTAGAAGTATAGAAGTAAAGGTAGAATATAGAACAAACAGTGGAATATTGGAAAAAGGTCTCCCTTTTTGTAAAAAAAAATAAAATTTTTGGTTATTATCAACAAAAAAAATCCTTCGTTCAATTGCTAGATAATCGTATCTCGAAGGGCTGTGCAAAATTTAATCAAGATCGATTGAGTAGTTTCCGAGAAATCTTGACAACCGACTTTGAAAACACAGTTTTGAGAAAAACCCGCTTAAAGTTTGCGCTCTACCTATACCTGACCTCGAGTAAATCCTCAATATTCTGTAGAATTTTATAAAAAAATAAAAAAACCTAAATCCTTAACCAAAGTCGGCTACAAACCTTCAAATAGGTTCTAGATAAAATATAAATAATATAAAAAATATAAGGTAATATAAATAAGATAAACAAAAATATATAATACCGAAAACTTCGCTTTTATCCAAAACAACTTAATCTAAAAGTCTTTATCCCAAGATCCCTACAAGGTAGGACTCACAAAATGAGTGCTACGTTAAGAACAGAATAAAATTTTCTAAGGAACTTAGAAAACCCAAGAAATAACATTTTATGTTCAGGTGGGCGCAAGGTGATTATTTTTTACTGTATATTACATAGAAGTCAAAATTTCTTAGAATACAACTCTACATACATTCAAAACATAGTGCAGCGCAATGATGTTTTTCAGTTACCGTGCGTTTTCTGGAGCTTTATTTTTGTGTTCTAAATATTGGATTTAATAAAAACAAGCACAGCTCGATTTATAGATATTAATATTATTTATTTAAAAGATTTGGTTTATATTGAGAACATATAACATATGTATGTGACTGCGTAGGATTGACGACCGAATTTGAATAATGACGCTGGAGCGCGGCTCCTGGACGGGGCGATCGAGAGATCCCGCGAGAAAGCGAAACAAACGCTGGCGCATGACGGCAGATGCAGGTGGCCGATCGAGTGCACGTGAGCAGGCGACGCGAATAGAGACAAAAATAAAGAAAA
Organism: Drosophila pandora; assembly: GCA_021223865.1. Classification (NCBI taxonomy): domain Eukaryota; kingdom Metazoa; phylum Arthropoda; class Insecta; order Diptera; family Drosophilidae; genus Drosophila; species Drosophila pandora. The sequence continues at coordinate 125,007 of JAJJHT010016026.1, read as the reverse complement.
GACAAGAAAGGAAAGCTAACTTCGGGCGGAGCCGAAGTTTATATACCCTTGCAGTTGAGTCGCAGTCCGCTAGATGGCGCCACGCGCCACCTGCATGCCTTAGCGTGCGCGACGAAACTCTATATATAGCCGAAGAATTAAAAATTTTCTGTAGGCAACCAATCTAAATGAATTATATACCAATCAAAAGGTATTGTTTCAATTAGATAATTATGGTCAAAACATATTCCAAAAGTTATTTGGTTTGGGAGAAATTAGGGTGAAGGTAGAAACATTTTTAATCACTAAAGTGGACACATTTTAGTCCCTGGTGGACACATTTAGGAATATTCGCATTCTATTCGCTAAATACGCGTCGATTGGTACCTCAATCGATCCGATCCGACGTTTCATTCAGAAGTTATTCTAAAAATTCGATTTGTTCTTCTTCTTCAAAATTAAGCCAGTTGTCGGTTTGTCGGTTTGTCTGTTTGCACTATTTTTTTCTTAACAATCCTGAAAAAAATTGGAAAATTTTTGGTTACTATCATATTAGCAACTATTGTTCTACAACTTTTTGAAATACCTTAAGCTTACGTCAAAAAATTAACGTTGTTAATTAAAAAATGTATAACTTTATAATTAAGAAAGATATTAAAAAGAGCTTTACACCGTTGAAACGGTTTTTTAAATATCTATTTCACTTTTTTTGAGAGCAAACGTCTATATAGTACACAAAAAAAAATACACTAAAAATAAACTTTTTTTTAAGAAAAAAAATTATTTTTTTAAAATTTGCTAGTTTGATTCTTTTTATATTACACGAGGAGATAGCTTTTGATATGACGCAACTTTTGATATAACGCTCATATCTGGCAAAATCCGTTAACTCAAGATATAGCCCTGTAAGTGCAGCTACCCATTTTGTGCAGCCTCCTATGAAGCTTGCATTTACTTATACATGTGTGTGTATTTGATTGGCAATTTTGCTTTTTGGAGTCTGCATATATTTGGTCAATACCCTAAAAAATACGGAGTATATCTTTTCAGATTTGAGTTTATTTATTTAAAAATAAAAAAAAAAGCCCAATAAAGGGCTTTAAAGGTAAAACATAAACATTGACTCAACTAGGACTCGAACCCAGGCCTTCCGTGTTAGGAATCACGACGCTCTCCACTCGGCCAACCTCGAACTTTGTTGCTTGATGGCAAATTTTGATGTAATTCTGCTTTATGTTTCAGTGTATCATGTCTTAATGAGAAGACTTACAAATGCAAAATGTTACGAGTAGAAAGCTTTATATGCATATGCCCCCACTGAACATATAATACATATAAATAAAACACTGCTTTACTTAAATTACAGCCATCACTGTGGTAATGGCAAAGCAACTCCGCCAATACTTTTCTAATGTTTATTATTTTATAACGCACACCCAAAATAAAGTGTTACATTCAACAATTTGTTTGACTTAAAAAACTGGAAAAACCGTTTTTTTAATATTTTAAATTTAAAAATTTTCTGTAGGCAACCGATCTAAATGAATTATATTCCAAACGAAAGTTATTGTTTCAATTAGATATTAAATTGTATTGTATTCAATTAGATAATTAAAAAAAATTGAACATAACAGTTTATTTTTAGACTGCGATATTAAAAAAAATTAAAGTAAACAAAAATCAACCAATAATAAAGATTTTTCTGCTGGAATCGATTATCTTATGAAATCGACGACCTTACGATTAACACGACCTTACGATAATACCTTAATCATTGAACCATGGGGTTAAAGTTCTTCGAATAAAATATTTAGAATGACAATGAATGAATATCGAACTCTACTCTCTAGCAGCAGCAGAGGGCCGGAGAATTACTTCGCCTACTTTTTTTTGACGTTCGAAGGGCAAACCTTATTGAAGTTTGACATTACGGCCGGAAAAGGCGGTGACAGGAATTTCAGAACTGCTGGGTTTTTTGAGCTGGTTCATGTATGTGAGCAATAAACTTGAAAATATAGAGTAAATTCTTTCAACTCTTACTTTATTTGTCTATCGGACGACTATATCCTACAGCTGCCATATACTGATTGATCGGAAATTCCATAACTTTCGTGTTTATGGAGTTGGAGGGTTGGGACTTTCCACACATATTATATTTGGTCAAAACATCTTATGGGAAAAATTTATAAGGATCGGCCGACTTTATCCTATAGCTGTTATATATTTATGCTGTTGAGCGATCAGCTTTTTGATAGCGACCGAATTAAAGACGAGATTCAATTGTTTATATTTAATTTATTGAGCTAATTCCGCACAATAAAACAAATAGCGGCCCGTCAATAACAACTCTTCAACTACAACAAGAAGAAGAACAGCTTTGGCGCAGAAGCTCTTCCAAAGCTCCCAAAAGCGCATGCGCTACAAAAATGACAACAAGTGCATGCGAATCTGGGAGTCAAAAGAGAAGATTAAATGCCGCTGCAGATGAACAAATTATCAATATTCTAATTAGCCTATCTGGTGGCTGCTTAGCCCAACATCCTCCCCCCTATTGAAGGGTGGGCCTTCAATAACAATTTTAGAAGGGCAGCAGACACGTCTTTTTCATTAAGAAGATTTAGAACTCACAGGGCGAACAAGGCACACCAACTTCTTCCAAACTCTTGACCATGCATTGCTCCCCCCAATAGACCAATGCGGGAGTCGAGTTCTCCTAACGAGTGCAGGGGGTCCGGAACGTTGATTCTTCTCCTCTTCTCCTTCTGCATAGGGCAATCCAGCATCCCGCGATAGTCCATTGCGTCCAGAAACCACCCATCCAAATAGTGTATTTTGGACAACTGGGAGGCAGTGACCTAATTGGATTTGGCCAACTGACAATAGGTTGAAGAACAGGCTGGCTCCAATTAGCAGGTCCACACCTTGCGGCCTGTGGAAGTTAGGATCAGCCAGCGCTACGCCGTGAGGAATCTTCCATTTCGAAATATTAATTTTAAGGCTGGGCTGACAGTCCGCAATATGAGACACTATAACCGCCTCTAGGTTCGCACAATATGTGGTTAGTCGAGACTTCACACACACATTAACGGAGGATCCATCCGTAGCAAACTCAGTGCCGCCGAGACCGGCGACCGCTACACAGCTTTTGGTGCGACGAAGCTGAAGTTGACTTGCCAGCCGCGATGAGATAAGGTGAACTTGTGAACCAGAGTCCAATAACACCCTGCAAGGCAGGAAGGCACCTGATCGACCACGGATGAGGATATTGGCGGTTGGCAGAAGCACTTCAGTAGGGCGATCCTGCGTCAAGACCGTGTTGATTGACTGGGACGGTGGGGTAGCAACGGCAACACCAACGGCGGAACCCAAGCTTCGTAGTGGTGGGGAATTGTTTGAGCTGGGCAGCTGCCCGCAATGGTGCAACAAAGCATGATGTCGGCGATTGCACTTTGGGCAACGGGCAGCTGAACATCCGCGTGCAAAATGACCATCCTCCAAACATACAAAGCAGCGGGTCAGCCGTCGCACTTCGTCGTACCGTTGACTAAGTGGCAAGGCAATGAAGCTTGGACATGTAGGAAGCGGGTGCGCCAAAACACCACACAGGGCGCATAGAGCTGGACGGGCGTTGATAATCATGCATGACGATCGGTTATTCGAAGATCTCCCTCGGCCCACTTGGTTAGATGGTGGATACGCTGCCAAAGAAAAGTCGACGCATTCAAGAGTCCGGCACCTTTGCTCCAAGAACCGTGCCATGGACTCCCAAGACGGAAGGCTGTCGTTGTTTCCGGCGAGAGTGTCTTCCCATTTGGCTCTTGTGGCCGGATCCAACTTCTGAAGGACAATCTGGATGAGCAAGCATCCTTGGATCTCGGCAGCTGATCCGGAACTCATGAGAGCCCGCATATGCCCATTGAAACGATCCGACAGCTCCCGCAACGTAGCAACAGAACCTGGCTCGACCACACGAAGCTGCAGGACCTCGTTGATGTGAGACTGGAAAATTAATCGCCTATTACTAAACCGATTGCGCAATATGTCAAGAGCCACATCGTAGTTCGCGTCAGTAATTTCCAGCGCTCTCACCGTCTCCAAGGCTGACTCGCGCAGGCATGAAATGAGCCACCGGAGCTTTTCCATATTTGTTAGATGCGGATGGCTATCAATTGTGGCCTTGAACAGGGCGAAGAAATCCGGCCAGTCAACATAGCCGCCGCTAAATGTTGGCATCGGCAACGCTGGTAAGGAGGGGGCTGGCTTGTATGGCATGGGTGAGACACCGGCACCGTCGAGAAGTGTGGAGTGGGCAGCAATTCTAATGGAGTGCTTGGCAACCTCCACCTGAATGTCCACCTGCACATCAGTCGCCAGCTGCGAGAATCTCCAATAAAGGTCACTCCCGATCTCGCTGAAGTTAAGCTCCTCCAACTCTTCTTGAAGCGCGGTGAACCGCTCACGCAAACGCTTCTCCACTGACTCCAGCGCCACAATGGTGCCATCCTCATTCCGCGCTGCAGCCTTCACCTTATGATGCAGCGCCTCCATCTCCTGGCAGGTCACCTCTGCTCTTCTCCGCAGCATCCTTTCCCGGCTTGCGGCAGCAGATCCAATAGTTCCACATCCAGACTCCATCCCGCAAATCTCCAGCGCGTGTGAATCAAATCGAAAACCAAGAGATGTTTGTTATTTTTTTTTTGTTTATGAGGTTTTCGTACCGCAGTTTTTTCAGTTTCTCGGGCAATTAAACTGATTGAACTTCGGGCGCGATCACGTCGGGGTCACCAATGTTGAGCGATCAGCTTTTTGATAGCGACCGAATTAAAGACGAGATTCAATTGTTTATATTTAATTTATTGAGCTAATTCCGCACAATAAAACAAATAGCGGCCCGTCAATAACAACTCTTCAAATACAACAAGAAGAAGAACAGCTTTGGCGCAGAAGCTCTTCCAAAGCTCCCAAAAGCGCATGCGCTACAAAAATGACAACAAGTGCATGCGAATCTGGGAGTCAATAGAGAAGATTAAATGCCGCTGCAGATGAACAAATTATCAATATTCTAATTAGCCTATCTGGTGGCTGCTTAGCCCAACATACGCTGTTGAATGTTTTTTAAGTTAGAAAGATGGTACTTACTACAGATTGCATTTTGGGCAATCTTATCCGATTAGCAAAATTTCATTAGGATAATTGGCTTAACTTTGTTGTTTTTGAAGCTAGAATGATGGGACTATCTACGGTTTCCGTTTTGGGCAATCTAATCCTATGTTTCATAAGGATCGGCAGACTATATCCTATACCTGCCATATAACTGAACGATCGGAAATGGCACAACCTTGCTATTTTTAAAGATGCTTGGGGCTTTTTCCAATATTTTTATTCGAAATTCTGATGGTAAAATTCTCATAAGGATCGGACAACTATATACGATTCGATATATTTTAAATAATAATATGAGTTTCTGCTTAACTGCAAGGTTATATCAACTTCGGCTCCGCTCAAAGTTAGCTTTCCTTTCTTATTTTTATACCCTTTCACAGGGTATTATCCCATCTTTCTATTATCTTCTATTATCCCATCAAGTCCCATCTTTCTAACCTAAAAAACACCAAAGTTATGGCATTTCCGATCAATCAGTTATATGGCAGCTATAGGATATAGTCGACCGATCCCGGTCGTTCCGACTTATATACTGCCTGCAAAGGAAAGAAGTGTGTGTGTGCAAAGTTTCAACTCGATAGCTTTAAAACTGAGAGACTAGTTTGCGTAGAAACCGATAGGCAGACGGACAGAGGGACATGCTTATATCGACACAGGAGATGATCCTGATCAAGAATATATATACTTTATAGGGTCGGAGATGTCTCCTTCACTGCGTTGCACACTTTTGACCAAAATTATAATACCCTCTGCAAGGGTACAATAAACAAATTCAATAAATTATTGCCGGCCAAACTTTCCGGCGGCTGCTTGACCCGACATACTCCCCCCGTTTGAAGATAAGCTTTCAACAGCATCATGAAAGGGCAGCAGGCACACTTTGTTGACTGCCCGCCTAGTAGCTCCGGACGCCGTCCTCAGCAGCGCACCCGGCACACTCCGTCATCATCGTCTTCATCCTCGCTGTCACTGCAGCTGGGCGATAGTATCTCGCTAGCCATTTCGCTGCAAAAGCCAAAAAGCGGCTTCACATCCACACTGGGCCTATCACACTAGCCACCATTGTGCAGATCCCGGCCAGACGCTTCTCCATAAGCTGCTCGAAGTGACGACGGTGTCTATAATATGTCTCCTTCTCGCTGAGCACGTTGCGGAGGCGCTTCTTCTTTGGCTTGGGAACAAAACTGCGATGAGACTCCACCTTCACCGGCTCCGTCTGAGGCTGGACAAGCAACTCTGACTGCTCAGCTGTCATGAGGACCTTACCATCGTCAGGGCCTCCTCCTCCACAAACAATCCACCCGAGCCGAGTTTTTTGGAATGAGGGCACTCTGAGATGAATTTTTTTAATGGATACTAATTGGATACTAATTTGAATACCCCTGTCGCTTGTTTTACCTTTTTTCAAAAGATAATTTGTCCAATTAACATATTGGATTACAACTATTTTGTGTTCAATTGTGTTACTAATTTTAAATACTATTAAAAATGGGACGTGCTAAATAATTTAAAACAATTTTGAACTGCGGGGGTATCATTGTAGTTTACATGCAAAAACGTAAGGCTCAGTCGGACATGGACGAACATATATATACTTTCGAACGAATACAACGGGTATAAAAAGTTTTTAGTCCTGTGAGGATATTAGTTCCCTTGTCCAGTAAATTACTGAATAGTCAGTCCAAAGGAAAATATTTTATTTAGTGAAAAGCATTCTTTGTAATTTATTTATTTTTTTGTTTTCTGCTGAAACAAATCTGCTTGCCATTTCTGTGGCACCACTGAATGTATTTTTTTTTAAACATAGACATTCAGGTATTTAACTTTCAGGATATATGAATTTTGGGATTTTGCTATTTCTATTTTTGCTGCTTATTATTTTTGCTAGTATTGCTTACAATCAATACGTTCTAATATCAATTTCAAATTCTTTTCAGTCTCAGTCTTGTTTTAAGAATTTTTTTTTGTCGAATTTAGTACTCATTTTTCTACCAGTGTACGAATATGTAGTATTTGTTATACTTTATTCGTTTGTTGGGTTTATCAATTATACCATATGATTATACCAGAAATGCTGAAACGAATATTACCATAGCACAAACGCTAACGCAAATTGTCGTCTCCGTTTATGTAAATTGCTTTAAATCGACCTATTTTTAATGATCTTTTGATATAGTTTATATTATCTTCCAGTGAATTCCAGTGTATTGCGCTTATTCCATTATTCCCGTTTAATTTTAATGCAGTTAAAACTGAAACAGGTAACTGTTCGAGTCAAAAGTTTGCTAACGCCATTGTTAAAATGAGCATGTTTCATTTTAACAATGAACTCCTTTTTGCAAATAGGAGATTAAAAGCTTAAATTTAATTGACTAAATGCTTTCATAACTTGAATAAATTAAATAAAATTTAAAATGCTCTACTGATTTTAATATAAAACAAGGAAGGAAAGCTAACTTCGGGCGGAGCCGAAGTTGATATACCCTTGCAGTTAAGATTGTTCCATTTCCAATCGTTCAGATATATAGGATATATAGGATATAGTCGACCGATCCTTATGAAATTTGGAAGATCGGATTATATTGCCCAAAATGGAATCCGTAGAAAGTCCTATCATTGTAGCGTAAAAAACACCAAAGTTATGATAATTCCCATCGTTCAATTATATGGCAGCTATAGGATATAGACGGATGGTCCTCCGAAATCGGATTATTTTGCCCCAAAAAAAAAATGTACCAAAAGCCCATCTTTCTAACTTAAAAAGCACCAAAGTTATGCCCATTTCGATCGTTCTATGACAGCTATAGGATATAGTCGGCCGATCCTTATGAAATTTTTTACATAAGATATTTTAGTCAAATATAACAAGTGTGGAAAGTCATAACCCTCTAACTTAAAAACACCAAAGTTATGGCATTTCCGATCAATCAGTTATATGGAAGCTATAGGATATAGCCGACCGATCCCGGCCGTTCTTTATATACTACCTGCAAGGAAAAGAAGGATGTGTGCAAAGTTTAAACTCGATAGCTTCAAAACTGAGAGACTAGTTTGCGTAGAAACCAAAAGGCAGACGGACAGACGATCATGCTTATATCGACTCAAGAGGTGATCCTGATCAAGAATATGTATACTTTATAGGGTCGGAGATGTTTCCTCTACTGCGTTGCACACTTTTAACCAAAATTATAATACGGAAACTTGTACTTCTTGCGCTCCGAGCCAGTTGAATCGTCGTCTATACTGCGCTTTTTGAAAGAGTGTGCGTGTGGCTGAAATGTTGTTGTAAAAATGCGTCGGAACAAAATGCTTTCGTGGGCTTTAATTTTGGGGCATGCTGTTAAAATTTTGTAGAAATTTTCATATATTGCTATTTTGGTCTTAAAATTTCCGTGGAGGTACCTATGTATAATTGCCAAGAAAATAAAAAAAAAGCAGCCCATTTCTTTCCCATATTTCCTTTTTCTCTTTTTAAATAAAATTATGAATCATCATGGTTTTGGATTTTGGATGTCACAAAAGACCAAACGGTCGAGTTGCCCCGACTATTCAAAAGCTGGTACTCTTTCACCCAGACGCTTTCTTCCTATAAAGGTTATTTTTAATTTATCAAACCTTTCAAGGTATACAGGGGAAAGTACACTCATGGACAAAATAATAGGTGTGTTTTTTTTTCATTTTTAACTTTTTATTTCTAAGTCATGCTTTCTCCAATCAGCTCGAAACAAAGTTTTTTTAAAACTTATATTAATTGTCTTTAAAAGACAAAAAGAAACAATACTATAAACCTTTTCATTCACAACAGAAGTAGATTTTTTCCCAAATTGGACATTTTTGGCTGGACACAATAATAGGTGTAAGGAACTAAACGTTGAAACTAAATGGATATTTCACTATTTTTGATCTTTTTTTACGTTAAGTTGCGTATGTAGCAGTTAGTAGCCGGTATACTCGCCATTATTTTTGAGAACTTTCTCCATTTGTCTTGGCATGGATGATATAAGATTGCGACAAGTTCCAATTGGGATGGAGTACCATGCTCTTTGGACAATATCCCAAAGTTGGTTTTTATTTTGATAAGAAGACTTTTCTACCTCTCTTTTGAGTTCACCCCAGAGATTTTCGATGGGATTAAGGTCAAGGGATTGACTCGGCCATTCAAGAACATCCACATTTTGCTCACGAAACCACTCCCTAGTATTCTCTACCACTAGTAGAGAGGCGTGTTTTGGGTCGTTATCCTGCTGGAACTTCCATAAAATTGGCATATTATCCTTAGAATATGGCAGCATCACTGTCTCCAATAAGTCTCTGTATACGAATCTGTCCATTTTTCCATCAATGCGATGAATCTGACCAACACCATTGCATGAAAAGCAGCCCCATACTATTAGGCTACCACCTCCATGTTTTACAGTCTTACAGGTGTACTTGGGATCAAATTCTTTGCCTTTCGGACGATGAACATTCCTTTTAGCATCATTTCCAAAAAAATTTATTTTGGTTTTGTCACTCCAGAGAATGTTATGCCATTTTTTCTCACCCTCCGGTGCTGACCAGCCTTTACGATCTAGAGCAAATTGTTTCCTCATCTTTATATTTTTCGGCCGAAGCAAAGGAACTTTGCGGGCAATCCTACCTGGTAGGTTTGCCATTGCCAAACGTCGCAGAACGGTCCGTGATGACACAATATTTCCAATTTCGTTGGAAATCGTCCTGGAAGACTTGAACGGGTCTCGTTTAACCAACTTAACCATGCGATTATCGGCCCTAGATGATGTTTTTCTGGGTGTTCTCCGAGTTTCACCTACTTTTTTCGGTTTTAACGCATTGGTTACAAAATTCTGAGATCGTTTCATTAAAACAGCAATCAATTTGTATGTTTTTTCTTCGTCTCGGAGTCCTCGAATGAGCTCTCCTCTCTTCCGCACTGCAATGTCTCCCACGGCCCATCTAATGCAATTTTAGTGATTGTTAAGTCCCCATTTAGTTAAATTATCGTAATACCTTACCTTCTGCAACCAAACAATTATCCTAATTAGCTTTAGATTAAAGTTTTGCTCGACACACCTATTTTATTGTCCAGGCGAATTTGCAGTCTGAGCAATAAAATATCCACAATTTTCTTTAGAGAGCTTCTGACTTCCGGAAATTGGCCAAAAATTGATCGTAACAGTGTAATCATAATAAAAAAGTATAGTTTTCCCATAATATGTTATGTTTTTATCAATTAAAATCGATATCTTAAAAAAAAAAAATTCACACCTATTATTTTGTCCATGAGTGTATATACAGCAGTCGATTCCGCTTAAAAATTCTTAAATTTCCTACAGCTCTGTAACTGCCTTCCAACTAAAAACTTTTAGCTGAATGATATCCGCTGCAATTCGGTTGTCATTCCGCTGGAAAAAGGTTTAGGGTTATTGTCAGGCAAAAAGTAGAAACGCAAGGGTTAAACCATCCGAAGACATTTACAACAATTTAACCTACTAAGAAAATTAAGGTCTTATTTATGGCCAAAAAAAGCATAAGGGCAACCTTATGCATATGGGCAGATTCGTTGCTGCGATAAAATCAATCAAACAAAATTTAATTTAAGGGTTCGAGAGAACCTTTCAAAGAGTAAGATTCGAATAAAATTTTATTGTCGTTTTTTCCTTTTGTATGGTGGAGCATAAATGATATCTAAGAAGGACAAACCCAAATTGCGATTTGGGTCTGGCCAAAATAATAAGTAAACTGTGTATTTGATAAATTGGGTCAAGGTATGGTGGTTTTTATATTTTCTTGCTTAATTCAGTATATCGTAGGAAAAAAATCTATAGATGGGAAAAGAATTGTACTACAGAAGAAAGAAAAATTGCTTGCGGAATTTGCAAACGGAAGAAAAGTCTTCGGGAAATCGCTATAAGCCCTGAAAGGTCAGTATGTTTCGTCCAAAATGCTCTAAAACTAAATCGTTAGTCTTGCACAAAAAGATCCCTTCATGTCTTCCAAGTTTATTGCTGCTTATATTGACAATAAAATATCGTCTAGATCAGTTCGTCGTAGACTTACTAATGCAGGCTTACAAAGACACAGCCAGAAAAGTTCCTCTCCGTCGAAGGAATAATTTAAAGATGAGGAAACAGTTTGCCCAAAATAATTTGGCATGGTCTGGGCCAAAGGGTTCAAAAAAATGGAATTATGTCCTATGGAGCGATGAAATAAATCTTTTTGGTAACGACTCCTGAAAAAATACGAAAAAAGAGTTCGACGACCCAAAGGCAAGGAATTCGACTCCCGGTACACGAAAAAAACCGTTAAACACGGAGGCGGAAACATTATGGATTGGGGCTGTTTTTCTTGGCATGGAGTTGGCCCCATTCATCGGATTACCGATACTATGACCCGATTTGGGTATACAAATATATTGTCTGACACAATGCTGCCATATGCTAAAGAAGACATGCCCTTGAGAAGCGTCTTTCAACACGACATCGACCCAAAACATACATCAAAGCTGGCCAAGGCCTGGTTTACCGAAAAAAAGGTGGCCAAGGTGACCGACATCATGAAGTGGCCAAGTCAATCTCCAAACTTAAGCAAAATAGAAAACCTATGCGGAGAGTTTAAGGAGTTACATGGGTTTCCTGGAAAAAAAAACCGGCCGTTTTTCAATAATTTTTTTGCGACATTTTTATACCCTTGCAGAGGGTATTATAATTTTGGTCAAAAGTGTGCAACGCAGTGAAGGAGACATCTCCGACCCTATAAAGTATATACATTCTTGATCAGGATCACCTCCTGAGTCGATATAAGCCTGTCCGTCTGTCTGTCTGTCCGTCTGTCCGTCTGTCTGTCGGTTTCTACGCAAACTAGTCTCTCAGTTTTGGAGCTATCAAGTTGAAACTTTGCACACAGCCTTCTTTTCCTTGCAGGTAGTACATAAGTCGGAACGGCCGGGATCGGTCGACTATATCCTATAGCTGCCATATAACTAATTGATCGGAAATGCCATAACTTTGGTGTTTTTTAAGTTAGAGGGTTGGGACTTTCCACACATGTTATATTTGACCAAAATATCTTGTGTACAAAATTTCAGAAGGATCGGCCGACTATATCCTATAGCTGTCATAGAACGATCGAAATTGGCATAACTTTGGTGTTTTTTAAGTTAGAAAGATGGGACTTGGTACAGATTACTCTTTGGGCAAAATAATTCAATATGCCAAATTTCATAAGGATCGGCCGACTATATACGTTCCGCTATATATCTAATAATATAAGACGTGTGGCGCCACCTAGCGGACTGCGACGGAACAAGAAACAATATTTATTAAAAGAAACTAATATTTATTAAAATTCAATTAAATTTTTTTTATTTAAGATAACACTGGGAGGCCAGATTTTACGCACAGCAAGATAACAATTTTTGTGAAGCGACTCCGGCCGACTGCCCGTTACGGGATAAATAATAATTATTTCTTAACAACAAAATTCTTAGATACTCTCCAAATATATCCATTTATTGTAAAAAAAAAATTAAATAATTATATTCACTCAGAAATTAAATAATCGCAAAAATCTTCTTTTTTCAGCCTCGGAAACCATCTTGCCCCCTTTTTTAATGTAGCTGGCGATATATCAAGATTTTTATTTTTGGCGGCGAGAGAGGACGTGTCGAAATTTTGCCAGCTTTATCTTACATAGTCTCTAAGATCCAAGAGTTGAAAAATACAAGCCAAAATGGGAATCAGAAAATAAATCTTATAGCTCTCCTAAATTGTTGATATAAGATTGTTGTTGATAGATAGATTGTTGACTTATTAAAAAAAAAGTGGTCAACGTACATCAAGGTCTGTGAAGTTGGCACCCCAAATTTCGAATTTCAAGAAAATAATAACTGACCATTATTGACCATCGTTTGACCACTATTGACCACAAATATTTTCGTTTTACCACCTTCCGAAAAAAAATTAGAGCAAAAAAACTTTCCGGGGGCCAACTTCACACTAGCCCCCGGGCATCAGAAAACATCTTTTGACATTAAATTTTAACGCATAGACCAGTTTAAACGATTGACCATCCCATAAAATCGATTGACCAACCCATAAAATCACTTGACCACCAAAAAAAAATTTTTTTTTTTAATTCCTCAAGGTCATGTGTCGGGGGCAAGCAACCAACGTCAGAATATGAAAAAAACATGTCATTTGAAAGCATTTTTGCAGAAATTGGAATTATGATAATTGACCATCTCTCAAAAATGAATGATCAATACATTTGAGAAAAATCTTCGTTTTACCACTTCGCAAAAAGAAGATATAGCCAAAAAAACTTCCCTGGGGCCAACTTCATGCTACCCCCATCATATGTAGAAACATGTATAAAAAACGTATTTTTGCGAATTTCGCAATTCTAATGGTTGACCATTTCTAAACATCGTATCAACATTATCCTTAACAAAAATCATCGTTTTACCACTTCTCAAAAAGAAGATATAGCCAAAAAAACTTCCCTGGGGCCAACTTCATACTAGCCTCATCATATGTAGAAACATGTATAAAAAACGTATTTTTGCGAATTTCGCAATTCTAATGGTTGACCATTTCTAAACATCGTATCAACATTATCCTTAACAAAAAAACGTATTTTTGCGAATTTCGCAATTCTAATGGTTGACCATTTCTAAACATCGTATCAACATTATCCTTAACAAAAATCATCGTTTTACCACTTCTCAAAAAGAAGATATAAGTAAAAACACATTTTTTGGCCTGAAAAAAAAAGATAGACATAGAAAAAAAAAATTTTTTTTTTTTTAAATTATGGTTTTTAATTTATCGTTTTTTAAAATCTTGTGTACATCAAAATTGAAATTTTTACCAAATGATTGTCAATGTTTTTTGTTTGTGTCGCCTCTCTGCTCATATCATTGTGTACTTCCCAATGTCCAGTTAGCCTCCTGCAATGTGCAACGTAATGCCCAATCCCATCCGAATTTTGCGGTGTCATAAATTCAATAGCTCCATTGAGGATATACGTCTGTCCAAGGATTTGTAATTTTGTTGGGATATGGGAAAGTGGAATTGAATCCGCAACATTTTTATTAAACATAGCATGCGTTTTTTTATCCATGGTGTACTCCACATTAAAAAAAATGTGTGGCCCAGGATTCGTTAATTTATTTTTTTGAGTACCACATGATTGGCATACATATTGTTTCGCCTCAAAATATTTTTGTACAAAATTTTGAATGCCCTGGGTGAAACCACATAGGATAACTTCTTCCGCATCAACATCGATTGTTGTAAACTGCCTGATTATAAAGTCACAGTTGGTACAACAAATGTGCATTGAAGCACTGGGAAAGTCCATTAAATTCCGCTCTATAAAAGTTGATATATTTGCAGCACAGTTCAACAGTTCCCCGTATTTCATCTTCTTCATTCTTTTTTAACTTTAACTTTTCCAAGAAAACACATTTCGTAAAAGTTTAAATTTTGATGTACCCAAGATTTAAAAAAATGATTCAATAAAAACTATAATTTTGGAAGTGGTAAAACGATGATTTTTGTTAAGGATAATGTTGATACGATGTTTAGAAATGGTCAACCATTAGAATTGCGAAATTCGCAAAAATACGTTTTTTATACATGTTTCTACATATGATGGGGGTAGTATGAAGTTGGCCCCAGGGAAGTTTTTTTGGCTATATCTTCTTTTTGAGAAGTGGTAAAACGATGATTTTTGTTAAGGATAATGTTGATACGATGTTTAGAAATGGTCAACCATTAGAATTGCGAAATTCGCAAAAATACGTTTTTTATACATGTTTCTACATATGATGGGGGTAGTATGAAGTTGGCCCCAGGGAAGTTTTTTTGGCTATATCTTCTTTTTGCGAAGTGGTAAAACGAAGATTTTTCTCAAATGTATTGATCATTCATTTTTGAGAGATGGTCAATTATCATAATTCCAATTTCTGCAAAAATGCTTTCAAATGACATGTTTTTTTCATATTCTGACGTTGGTTGCTTGCCCCCGACACATGACCTTGAGGAATTAAAAAAAAAAATTTTTTTTTGGTGGTCAAGTGATTTTATGGGTTGGTCAATCGATTTTATGGGATGGTCAATCGTTTAAACTGGTCTATGCGTTAAAATTTAATGTCAAAAGATGTTTTCTGATGCCCGGGGGCTAGTGTGAAGTTGGCCCCCGGAAAGTTTTTTTGCTCTAATTTTTTTTCGGAAGGTGGTAAAACGAAAATATTTGTGGTCAATAGTGGTCAAACGATGGTCAATAATGGTCAGTTATTATTTTCTTGAAATTCGAAATTTGGGGTGCCAACTTCACAGACCTCGTACATCATTCAATATATGGTAAAATTTGATCACTTTTTGTCTTAAGTGTACCGTTGAAACTGTGGGTGATAAAACCTATGTTTGTTCTGGACTTTGGTTCAGGGGAGCATAAAGGTTATGAAGCAAGTGAAATTATGAGTGTTTCTGTGGGCCTATTTTATTTGTGTATACAATATAAAACTTAACATGTACATAACATAAAGGTTGTTACGCTATAAGCGTTTTGATAATGGCCGAATTGAATAGACGAGGTTCAATTTCTATTCCAATATTTATTATCGGTCAATTTAACCCCGAAGCATATGCAGCGGCCGATCCCAAACAATGCCTAACAGCTTGCGCAGAATCTCTACCAAAGCTCCCAAAGTGCATGCGCTACAAAGAACAACAAAGCGCATGCGAATCTGGAAGAATCAAAGAGAATGGAACTGCTGATAACGGGCAATAAGTGGACCGCTGCACCTAGATACACTGAAAGAACTAACTAGTGATAATTACAAGATTTAATGCTGGCACAAGACCCAACATCCTCTTCCCGTAGAAAATTCAACAAAATCCTTGGGGGCATGGGACAGCTTCATCACATAATATTGCTGATTACAAGGTCTATAACTCTCGGTTGCAGGTTTCGTGTCCATCCCGACCCAGAGAGCGCTCAAGACCGGAAGCCTCAAGGGGGCAGGATGGTTTCAGAGGCTGAAAAATAGCAGATTTTTGCGATTTTTTTTTTTATGTCTGAGTAAATATATAAATTTAATTTTTTTACACGATTTTTGGCTATATTTGGAGAGTATCTAGGAGTTTTTATTTTTAAGAAATAATTATAATTTATCCTGTGACGGGCAGTCGGCCGGAGTTGCTTCCAAAAATTGGTCTCTTGCGGTGCGTAAAGTCTGGCCTTACAGTGTTATCGGAAATAAAAAAATTGAATTGATTTACTTAAAATATTAGTTTCTTGTGCGGATGAACGAAACCACTTTGAAAAATATGCGAATTTGATTTTTTGGCGCGGTTGTAGAGTCGGAGGTACCATTTTTACATAAAAATCCGCCCATTATTGCCCGTAAAAATGGTAAAAAAAATTAAAAAAAAAAAAAAAAAGCATTCGTTCATTCGCAAGTATTTATTGTGTTAAAGATGTGAGAAAAATTTTATTTAGATCCGAGCATTACTTTTTGAGTTACGTTACGCACCGACTTGAAAAAGTTGTTTTGAGAAAAACGCGTCTAAAGTTTTAAAAGCAATGGAAAGTATATGGAGAGAAAGAAACTAGAAAATCGGTATCTCAGTAAGTTTTAGTCCGATCGACATGAAACTTTCACAGGATAATCCTAAGATAATGTTCTATTATATAAAAAAATTCTGAAAAAAATTTTTTTTTGAAGTCTCAAACCATCCTGCCCCCTTAACGGCTGGAACAGCAGCCACCTTGGCAGTTGCAGACGGCAGCTGTAATGAAGCAGACGACCTCCCCCCATTGGTAGGGTGAAGGTTTAAGTCCAGAATGGAGTCAGACCTGGGCGCTGACCTAATCGGCAGCGGTGACAATAAACAAAATCCCGGCCCAGATGAGGGATTAGGAACAGCAGCTTCAGAAAATCCATCGCAGACAACTGCGAGAAGCGACGTGCGGTGGATGGTGGGGGCATTGATAAGATGCAATTGGCCATTTCTTGGTTAACCAGACTCGATTGGATGTCGCGGTTCAGCGAGGAATCCTGATTGCACAAATTTTTAATTTCATTAACGGAGCACTTGGACCATTGGTGCCGTCGAGACGAGTGGAGTGTTCCCACCTGGATGTAAACACGCACATCAGCGACAAGCTGGAAGAACTTCCAGAATAACTCACTCCCAACTTCACTTGAACTGAATAGCTCTCTGGCATTCTGGAGCGTGGCGAATTTATGACGCAACAAAATTTCCAATGGCGCCAGTACCATGATAGTGAACTCGTCCTTCTGCACTGAAGTCTTGACTTTATGATGCAGGGTTTCCATCTCCTGGTAGGTCACCTCTGCTCTTCACAGCAAAAGCCTTTCCCTGCTTGCTAGAACCGAGGCACTAGCTGCGTCTCCAGACTCCATTACATAAAATATCGTGCATGGTGTCTAAACTAAGAGCTTGCGCAGAAGCTGCGAATCTGGGAGAATCAAAGAAAGGAACTGCTTGTAACGGGCCATTAGTGGACCGCTGCGGCTAGATACACTGAGAGAAGTAACTAACAAGTCCCAACAAGGGTGATAAAAGAGAGAAATCGTACTTGCTGTAATAGGCTCCGCTTTTGTCTCTTATCAGTGATACATATATACTTAATATTCGGAAATACTTACTTTTTTTCCACACATACTGTAAATGGTGCGTACGGCCCCTGGTATCTTAACGTTTTCTTCAAGCAGGCGAGTCAGGTCTTCGTAGAGGCTCTCAAAAGATCGATAGCGGTCATTTGAGACTGGAATGGTTATACCTGGATAAAATCTATCTCCATTTCGGTAAAACTTTATCCGATGCGCTTTTCGAGTGGGTGTGCGACTGCTCGAAATTCGCTTTTTTATATGAACGGATGCTGATACTACTCCTCCAGAACAATCCCCACTGACTGGCCCATTGATTTTTCCAGGTTCAACCGTATTACTTCCCTGAAATGCTGAGGTTATTGAAGAAGCGCCGCTTAGAGATCCACATGATTTTTCCAAACTTTCACTGCCAGTTAACGAACAATTTAAGTTTTTGATAACATTACACTCTTTTTCCAATTCAGAATTGGAACTGCCGGGACTGTCGCAGTTTCTATTGTCATTTTGATGGTTTAACTTCCCAAGAAAATCGGTATCAATTGTTGAATTTTTTATCACGGTTTTATTAGGCGCAGCTTTGGTAGCTACCGGGGCTGATTGAATAGGGGAGAGTACAGCTGTACTGCAATGCAGGTTATTCATTTCCACTGTATGTACTTCCATTCTGAAAGAAAGGTTAACAATTGGAAAACATGCGATTTTAATTAAATGGTATAAATTTTAGAAGGTTTTCGGTAAAATAGCGAAAAAATCTAAGTTATGAAGAAGTTTAGTATATTTTATTTTTTTTTACTTTGTTTCATTAGTTTATGCTATTAGTTTTTTCATATGTGTTTTTTATACCCCTCTACACTTTCTATTACCGACTGTTGATTTTTACTATGTTATGTAACAATTTTCAATTGGATTAGATTAATGCTACATTTTGAAAGGACATCTTTTATTTTAGATTAGAATATATCCCGGTGAATATCGTCTGAATTTGTAATACTTCTTAAAATCTATAAGAAGTATTAATTAATTAATTTCTATTTCATATATCCATATTGGTCTTTTTATAGATTTGTTGTACAAGGTCAAGTTATCCAAAATAAGTTGTCGAATTTTTTTTCATTTCGTTTTTTCGTTGTGTCGCTTGCTTTCAGGTAAGTTTTATGTCGACTGCAATCCCTCAGTATTTAGCATTTCTCTGTTGTACAGAGACATATATATCTATGGTATAAACAAAGATAAATCAATTCGATGAAGATCCTTTTTACTTTTCAACATGATTTGTGGCTAAAACAGACGAATTAAAAAAAATGTTTTCAAAGTTCCTTTTTCAAAGCCAAACATGTACTCTTCGTAATCCCGTTGGAATCTTTGGTTTCAGATGTTCCTGTGAGCGTAAATCACCTGCGTCGCCAAAAAGTATGTATGTATGTATATATATATATATAATATATATATGATGTTTTTTTCGTCTTTTTTAAGTCTTCAAATAAATAATTAAAAAATGTACGAAATTTTTCCGTTTTTTTTTATTTAAATACTTATAGTTAAATTTAAAAAAAAATCATTCATTAAATAGCTTGATGTATTTAAAGGTTAAAATTTTAATAGAATCGGTTTTGCAGTTTTCGAAAAATGGCGTCAACCGATTTTTAAACCATGGTTGTGAGAAAGTTCGTTTCAAGGTTTGAGTATTAAGAGAGCTAGACTGAAAAGTGAAGAGAATTAAAAGATAAATTACAGTTTATGAAACTGCAAAACCCATGTCCATATGTGACTTCTTAACAAATCTTTTTTTAAGGTAAGTTAAATTTAAAATAACCTTTTTAGAAATCATATGGTTGTACATATACATACATACAATGTATAAACTTCTGTAGCCGTTCTTTCTTAAGGACCCTGCAGTACCAAAAACTCACTAAGGAAAATATTCCTCAACGATAGAGGGGGACACACTGAGAAAAGAGTGAGATGCAACGTCTTTAAAAACAATAGAAAATGCAAAGACAGTCGATGAGAGAAAAAAATTCTCTCAGCAAAGTAAGTGAGCGGAGAGGGAGAGTATGATCACATATTCTAGGGTTTCTAAATATTTTTCGCGTGAAACTTTAACCCAATGGTTCAATGGTTAAGATGTCTGCCTGTTAATCCTAGATCGTTGGTTCGATTCCCACTGGAAGACTATGAATATTATGAGTTTTCTTTATGTTTACTTTTATTTTTTTTTAATATCGCAACCTCAATATAACATTTTACATTTATTCTTTTTTTTAAATGGGGATTTAAAAAATAATTGAGATTGATTGATATATACACCTTTGTAGAGTCATATTATTGTCAATCGCAATCTACGCGCGATTCCTTGGTAGCTTAGAGGCTTGCATGTTGGTCTATTAAACAATAGCACGGAGGTTCGAATCCCAGTCCAGGCAAGAGTAAGTAAAAATAATTACAATGTAGTTTACGATATTTGTAAAATTTTTCTTAACATTTAAACTCGTTTACATTTGCGAAAACAAACAAATTAATACATAAAAACATTGGTGTGGTGGGTTTCTAAAAATAGACAATGATTTTTTTTCAAAATGTCTTCCCAGAGATTTTTTTGCAAAAAATGACCAAGGAGTTCTTTGATGAGTTCTTTGCAAAGAATACCAAACACCTTCCCTAGGATTTCTTTGCAGGAATTCCTGGGGAAATTCCCTAACCAGTTAGGGAGAAAATTCCCCAGGTCACCGATGCATAGGACATCCCATACAAAAATTCCTTAACGAATTTCATATACCAGCACTGGGGAATTCCTCATGTATGGTGAGCAGGTAATGGAGAGTTCCACAAGGAACTCCTCAACACTGGAACTGCAGGGGAGCGGCAACATATGTATGTATGTATAACCATATACAAATGTGTGTAACCATATGGATGGTTACAATGACAATTTCTTACTATCTTACAATGTCTATCTCACTTTCGTTTAAAAGTAATATTAACTCATCATCAAATTCTTGCAAATTTAGCGTCTTCATATATTTTTTTTTTATGTGAGAAATTTAATATTCTAGTATAGAAGCATAGTCTTTATGAATCACGGCGGACCTTTTAGCTGTATTCGTATTTATTCATGTACCTTAATTTAACAGTGAGATTAATATTATGTCTAAAATTAATTAAATAAGTTACAATAAAAAATGTTTTTATATCTATGGGTATTTTTGGGAAGTGTTCATAGTGTGTAAATGTACTTTTATTGGTAAGCTTATATTTTGAGGCTTACCTTTTCTAGAAAAAAATCAAGAATGTTCCGGTAAGCCAACTCAGAAGTTTAAAAAATTCTTAGATTGATTTATATTACTTGTAACTCCATGCGTGGTTTCCATTACCAGCTGTGAAATATGTAAAATAATACAAAAAAAAAACAATAAAAAAGAAAGTTGCAGTTGGTGGATGGAGCTACATGTACATATGTATATTGTGGAAAACTGAAACTTTCCCGTGTACCTACTATACCGCAGTTTGAACTATTTTCTTTTCATCGACTTGGTAGTATTAATAAATTAGACACAATAACGATGTATAATGTTTGTGTAAAAGTCAACAGAAAAGGAACACAGTAAAACAGAGCTCAACCAATTTAATTAATGTATGATTTTCCATCCGACCATTAGAGTGAATATGTGACCAAAGTCTATCGTATGCCAAAAAGTCGATAAACTATATGAACATTTTTGGTATTTTTTGGCTTATAATTTTGTATTACAATTTATGTCCGTCAAATTAGCGTCGCCTAGTTATTTTTCATAAATTGATGTCCGTCAAATTAGCGTCGCCTAGTTAGCGTCAAAGTGGAACGGTGGAATCGGAACACAGCAACGAATTTTTTTATTTTCAATTATTTTATTGTTTAGCCACTAAATTGAATGAAATAAAGTTTAGAATTGTTAAGAATTGAAGCATTTATAGTTTTTTCTTACTTTGGGCGGGATTAACAACCTTAAAATACCATTAAAATACATTTGAAAAATTGGCCCCACACTGTTTTGGGTCCTAGCTCAGAAATAAGAGGAGGCCCCAAAAAGCCCGATATTGTAGCTAATAGGTCAATATATTGAGGGTAATTCCTGAAAGTTTCATAAAAATCGCTCCCTACGTTTTGGAGAAAATCGGATAAAAGTGGGCCAATCTCGTTGTCGGCCCATACAAAAATGACCCCTAAAAATTGTTTTTAATATTCTGAAGCTTTAAGAGGAGGCCCCAATATGCACGGTAGTTGAGTCGATGTATCACCTTTTCTAGTATATCTGGAGCAAAAATCATTCAAATCGCTCCCTACAATTTTGAGAAAATCGATTTTTAGTTCCCCATTGATTTTAATTGATAAGGGAGGCGCCAACTCGTGAACCGGAACCAGTCCACGAACAAGTTCGTTCCACTAGTTCCAAATCTACAGACCGCATGAATATGATTGTTGAGTCCTTTACAGAGGATGCCCCATTATGCACGGTATGCCGTTGCAAAGCTAATTTTTCATATAATTTAATGAGACTATTTGCATTAAAATCGCTCCCTACGATTTGACGCAATTTATCTTTAAAAATTTCGGAATTTTCTTTACCAATACTGGACCTTGTTCCCAACACAAATCGCGCCAATGTTAAATTTGAATGGCCCCACATGCTTTCTTTATGGAGGATGCCCCATTTTGCACGGTATACCATTGTAAAGCTAATTTTTTTCTGAATCGAATGAGATTATTTCTATCAGAATCGCTCCCTACGATTCGATGGAATCAAGTCTTGAAAATTTCGGAACCTATTTTACCAATACTGGCCCCATAACCGCATCACATGTTTTGACGCTGGCCAACATGGCGGCAGCCATGATCGAATTTGAATTTCCCCATTATCTCCCCTTATAGAGGATGCCCCATTTTGCACGGTATATCACGAGAAAGCTAATTTTTTGCTTAATCGAATACCGGTCGTTCCATTCAAATCGCTCCCTACGCTTCGATGGAATCAAGTCTTAAAATTTTCTGAACCCAATTGACCAATACTGGACCCATAACCGCATCACAGGTTTTGACGCTGCCCAGCACGGAGCCCGCCATGATCGAATTTGAATTTCCCCATTATCTCCCCTTATAGAGGATGCCCCATTTTGCACGGTATATCACGAGAACGCTAATTTTTTGCTTAATCGAATACCGGTCGTTCCATTCAAATCGCTCCCTACGATTTGATGGAATTAAGTATTCAAATTTGTACATGCTTAACAGGTGCTTTACAGCACAATGTTAAAGCTCAACAATCACATGTGTTGGCCTATTTTCAACACTGAATGGGCGCCATTCCCCATTTTCATTTAACAGTGTCGAGACGATGCCGGTGTACATCAAAAATTGTGTAAGTAATAATAATACATTATTTAGTATTATACGATCGTATAATACAATCATACGTTTTATTATTTTTTCAGAACGTTTCTTTATACGAGTATGTGCCACGCCGTGGTCGCCGGGCCCCGGGACAGGCACGAGGACGGGCCCCGGGAGCCCCACGCGGACGGGCCCCGGGAGCGCCCCGCGGACAGGCCCCGATAGCGCCCCGCGGACAGGCCACGATAGCGCCCCGCGGACGGGCCCCGATAGCGCCCCGCGGACGGGCACTGGTAGTGCAAGGAGAACGGGCCCCGGGAGCGCCGGCAGGCCAGCTCCGACGTCGGCCACGGCGGGCCCGGAACCCAGCAGCAAGACAAGCAGAAGCAGGACCAGCAGCCACTGAACCAGCAGCAGCAGGACCAGCAGCAGCAGGACAAGCAGAAGCAGGACCAGCAGCCACTGAACCAGCTGCAGCAGGACCAGCAGCAGCAGGACAAGCAGCAGCAGGACAAGCAGAAGCAGGACCGGCAGTCACTGAACCAGCAGCAGCAGGACCAGCAGAGGCAGGACAAGCTGAAGCAGGACGGGCAGTCACTGAACCAGCAGCAGCTGAACCAGCCGAAGATACAGAAAAAGCCTGATCGGCCATTGTAACAATTAAAATAATTAAAAAAGTAAAAAGAAAATATATGAAACAAGTTAAAATTAATAATTAACATTTTATTTGTATTTGGGGCGGGCATATTGGAGCGGGCGGAGTTGGAGAGAAATGCAGGCGTGTCAACAGTAGAGATTCCGCCAGAGCGTGGTGCCTCATGAAGGACTCCAAGGCATTGGCGAAGCTCCGTTGGGCCATGGAATCGGTGACCTCCTCGAATTTCTTAGACACGGGTAGAAAGCGCCGGGGTTGCTGGTAGCTCAACTGGCTGGTGCTCACTGCCTCCATGAGCATCTGGAATGAGTACTCTATCTTCTTGCAGAGGATCACTGTCTCCGTTTTGAACTTGGCGTCTTTGCTCTTTTCTGGATTCCTCTCCAAAAATAGCCTTCGACAGCATTGGTGCACAGTCCCCAGGGCTTCCCACAGATGCATTTTCTTGATGATGGCTTGCAGGGTGTACTTCGACCGCGTTAACTTGGCAGTCTTCAGGGCCTCTATTACCGCTTCGTATCCATTCGTTGGCGCTTTCAGAAAATGCGCAATTCCCAGGCGGGTGTCCAGCAGAGCATACACGGCTTTGAGAAGCTGAAGATTTATGGAGAAGGCCATAAAGGGTTCATGGTACAGCTTGAATTGGTCGAATTGGTGCTCCTTAAGTAGCTGCTGAAACAGCTCCTCACTGCAGCCTCCGGGCTCTGCCATCCGAGCACCCAGCTTTATATGTCGTATCTTAAAAGCGGGCTGTGGCTGGTATCAGGTAGTCCATGGTATCAGAAGAGCGTGGTCGCATAGGTGGTCATCAGGGCGCCATTCCAGCCGTTGACATCATGATTCTGCAGATAGATAGCTGATGTTGTTCACCACCTGGGGTCATAGTCCCGGGAAGTCCCTCTTGATGATGTGATTCAAGAGTTTACAAGAGTTTAATTCTAAAATGAAAGTCACATTAGATGAATTCGAAGTGGAATCTACTAATCTTACCTGACCAAGGTGACCACACGGCAATTTTGTGGAAGGGCGTAATAATGGGCCTCATTCTCCTCCGCTCCGTCGGGACTGGCTCCTTTCGAGATGGCCGTAGCCTGACCTTTACCCGTAGTCCCGTGGCACAAATGTCCAAAGAGCCCAAGCTGAGTTTCTATAAGATTACGAGGATTATGATATGAGTTATTTCAAAATTCCATGTGTAGTACTCACCTTATTGGCCAACTCCGCCAGATAGAGCTGACGCAGTGGCTCCTGCAAACACTGCAGGCTCGTCACTTTGTCTTTCAGCGGTAGTGATACCAGGCAGGTGACATCGAAGCTACAAATGGCGTCCTTGGCCACGGCCGTGAAGAGTTGTTCGATCTGGGCCTGCACAATGTTGCTGATCCGCAAGCCATGTCCCCTTGAGCGCCCACTGTAGTGGGATGAAGAATAGTTCGAATCACTGCTACCAATGTGGGATTTCGAGTTGACGGAGCGCTAAGAGCCATAGAATTCATCCCAACTGGAGATTGATCCTATGCGCATCAGCTACATTTTGCCTGCCACATATAATAAATATTTTAAAATCATTTAAAAGTGAATACAAAACACCTTACCTAAAATCAGCAGCTGCTAAGATGCGCGATCCTCGGTTGCGTCGGTTGCTGGAACCTGGAACTAGTGCTGCCTCCTATCTGGAGGCGTACAGTAGAATCAGTTGCTTAAGGTCACTGACAGCTGCTTCATTTGCCACCGCCTTGTGTTTCTCCATCACGGACAGAATGCGAGTCAGTACTGGTGGTTTGCACAGATCAATTTCCTGGAACTCTAGTAGCTGAGCCAACTCCAAGGTGAGGCATCGCTGACATGACGGGTGGTGGTTCGATTTGCGTCAGAGATCGAGGATCCGAGGATCAGCGACTCAATGTTGGCGTTTTACTCCACGGTATCGTTATGCAGGATAACCCGCTCCATCTATGCCTGGAACTCTGTGATCTTCTGTTTCAGCAGCTGGGCTAGATGGTAGAAGGTAAAGCTGAAAAATTAGTTGAAAAATAAGAATCAACAGTTCTGAGAACACCTACATATGTATGTATAACGAGTAGAGAAATTTGTACATGCTTGAAATGCATACATTTGTACATGCTTAACAGGTGCTTAACAGCACAATGTTAAAGCTCAACAGCCACATGTGTTGGCCTATTTCCAACACTAAATGGGCTTTGCGCCATTTTCTTTAAAGAAGAAACCAAGATGGATGTGAAACAACATGTGAGTATGGGACGCGTTTGGAGAAAATAAATATAAAGATTATTTTTATTTTTATAGATTGATGAAGAGGATGTGAAGTCCCTGGCGGCCAACGAAGCCAGGAGAGCCAGTTTGGAGCCAGCCCCCGACTCCAAAAGTGGTATGAAATTGTTCGATTCCTGGAAAGTAAAATTTGAGGAGAAATTTTGCAAAAAGCGGTAAGTGAGGCAATTTTTTTATATTTTTGTACCCTTGCAAAGGGTATAATAATTGCGGTCAAAAGTGTGCAGTGAAGGAGACATCCCCGACCCTATAAAGTATATACATATATTCTTCACCAGGATCACCTTCTGAGTCGATATGAGCATGTGCGTCTGTCCGTCTGTCTGTCTGTCTGCATGTCTGTCTGTCTGTCTGCATGTCTGTCTGTCTGCACGTCAGTCTGTCTGCATGTCTGTCTGTCTGTAAGTTTCTACGCAAACTATTCTCGTAGTTTTAGAGCTATCGAGTTGAAACTTTGCACAAATCCTTCTTATGTTTGCAGGCAGTACATAAGTCGGATCGACCGGGATCGGTCAACTATATCCTATAGCTGCCATATAACTGATTTATCGTAAATGCCACAACTTTGATGTTTTTTAAGTTAGAGGATTGGGACTTTTCACACATGTTGTATTTGGCCAAGATATATTATCTACAAAATTTCATAAGGATCGGCCGACTATATCCTATAGCTGTCATAGAGAGATCGGAATTGGCATAACTTTGGTGTTTTTTGAGTTAGAAATGGGACTTAGTACAGATTGCTAATATTGCTTATATTGCGATTGATTATATTGCTTTACGTTCTATCACAGAAATCACAGAGTTCCAGGCATAGATGGAGCGGGTTATCCTGCATAACGATACCGTGGAGTAAAACGCCAACATTGAGTCGCTGATCCTCGGATCCTCGATCTCTGACGCAAATCGAACCACCACCCGTCATGTCAGCGATGCCTCACCTTGGAGTTGGCTCAGCTACTAGAGTTCCAGGAAATTGATCTGTGCAAACCACCAGTACTGACTCGCATTCTGTCCGTGATGGTGAAACACAAGGCGTTGGCAAATGAAGCAGCTGTCAGTGACCTTAAGCAACTGAATCTACTGTACGCCTCCACATAGGAGGCAGCACTAGCTCCAGGTGCCAGCAACCGACGCAACCGAGGATCGCGCATCTCAGCAGCTGCTGATTTTAGGTAAGGTGTTTTGTATTCACTTTTAAATGATTTTAAAATATTTATTATATGTGGCAGGAAAATGAAGCTGATGCGCATAGGATCACCCTCCAGCTGGGCTGAATTCTCTGGCTCTTAGCGCTCCGGCAACTCGGAATCCCACATTGGTAGCAGTGATTCGAACTATTCTTCATCCCACTACAGTGGGCGCTCAAGGGGACGTGGCTTGCGGATCAGCAACATTGTGCAGGCCCAGATCGAACAACTCTTCACGGCCGTGGCCAAGGACGCCATTTTTAGCTTCGATGTCACCTGCCTGGGATCACTACCGCTGAAAGACAAAGTGACGAGCCTGCAGTTTTTGCAGGAGCCACTGCGTCAGCTCTATCTGGCGGAGTTGGCCAATAAGGTGGGTACTACACATGGAATTTTGAAATAACTCATATCATAATCCTCGTAATCTTATAGAAACTCAGCTTGGGCTCTTTGGACATCTGTGCCACGGGACTACGGGTAAAGGTCAGTGCTACGGCCATCTCGAAAGGAGCCAGTCCCGACGGAGCGGAGGAGAATGAGGCCCATTATTACGCCCTTCCACAAAATTGCCGTGTGGTCACTTGGTCAGGTAAGATTAGTAGATTCCACTTCGAATTCATCTAATGTGACTTTCATTTTAGAATTCAACTCTTGTAAACTCTTGAATCACATCATCAAGAGGGACTTCCCGGGACTATGACCCCAGGTGGTGAACAACATCAGCTATCTATCTGCAGAATCATGATGTCAACGGCTGGAATGGCGCCCTGATGACCACCTGATCGAAAATCTCACACCCATTCGGAGAGCAATGATAGGGAATATATAAGATGGTGAGTATATAACGAGCATAACTTTATAATCACTTTCAAACCTGTGTCTTTCAAACCAGTTCCCGGGACAAGGGTTCGAGGGATTGGTCACGATCACCCGAATACTGAAGCCATCGGTCCCGAAGGAAGCGATCGGAACGCTCTCGCTCGCAGTGTTTGCAGCTTCGCCGCCTGCCAGCTTCAATTGATTCTCCTACGCGACCACGCTCTCCTGATACCATGGACTACGACGATGAAGACTCGCGCTTCCACTATAAAATGCAAGCCTCTCACTACAGGCACTCTTCCGAGTCGCTTCATCGCGGAGATAGGGATCGGGATGATGAAGAGCGATCGTGTACACCGCAGGAGCAGTTCGAGCCCATTCTCAGCGACGATGAGATCATTGGTGACGACGAAGAAGACGATGCAGAGGACGCAGCGGCGATTGCGGAATACGAAAGGGAGTTGGAAGCAGCGGCGGCTGCAGCTACGGATACGGATGCTACGGATGCAGAATGGATACGAAGCGGTAATAGAGGCCCTGAAGACTGCCAAGTTAACGCGGTCTAAGTACGCCCTGCAAGCCATCATCAAGAAGATGCATCTGTGGGAAGCTCTGGGGTCTGTGCACCATTGTTGTCGAAGGCTATTTTTGGAGAGGAATCCAGAAAAGAGCAAAGGCGCCGAATTCAAAACGGAGACAGTGATCCTCTGCAAGAAGATAGAGTACTCGTTCCAGATGCTCATGGAGGCACTGAGCACCAGCCAGTTGAGCTACCAGCAACCCTGGCGCTTTCTACCCGAGTCTAAGAAATTCGAGGTGGTCACCGATTCCATGGCCCAACGGAGCTTCGCCAATGCCTTGCAGTCCTTCTTGAGGTACCACGCTCTGGCGGAATCCCTACTGTTGACACGCCCGCATTTCTCTCCAACCCCGCCCGCTCCAATATGCCCGCCCCAAATACAAATAAAATGTTAATTATTAATTTTAGCTTGTTTTATATATTTTCTTTTTAGTTTTTAAGTTATTAATTGTTACAATGGCCGATCAGGCTTTTTCTGCATCTTCGGCTGGTTTAGCTGCTGCTGGTCCTGCTGCTGCTGGTTCAGTGACTGCCGGTCCTGCTGCTGCTGGTTCAGTGGCTGCTGGTCCTGCTGCTGCTGGTCCTGCTGCTGCTTGTCCTGCTGCTGCTGGTTCAGTGACTGCCGGTCCAGCTGCTGCTGGTCCTGCTGCTGCTGGTCCTGCTGCTGCTTGTCCTGCTGCTGCTGGTTCAGTGACTGCCGGTCCAGCTGCTGCTGGTTCAGTGGCTGCTGGTCCTGCTTCTGCTTGTCTTGCTGCTGGGTTCCGGGCCCGCCGTGGCCGACGTCGGAGCTGGCCTGGCGGCGCTCCCGGGGCCCGTTCTCCTTGCACTACCAGTGCCCGTCCGCGTGGGGCTCCCGGGGCCCGTCCTCGTGCCTGTCCCGGGGCCCGGCGACCACGGCGTGGCACATACTCGTACACAGAAACGTTCTGTAATAAATAAAACGTATGATTGTATTACGAACGTATAAATAATGTATTATTATTACTTACACAATTTTTGATGTATATCGGCATCGTCTCAACTGTAAAATGAAAATGGGGAATGGCGCCCATTCAGTGTTGAAAATAGGCCAACACATGTGGCTGTTGAGCTTTTACAACATTGTGCTGTTAAGCATGTACAAATTTGAATACTTAGTTCCATCGAATCGTAGGGAGCGATTTGAATGGAACGACCGGTATTCGATTAAGCAAAAAATTAGCTTTCTCGTGATATACCGTGCAAAATGGGGCATCCTCTATAAGGGGAGATAATGGGGAAATTCAAATTCGATCATGGCTGCCGCCATGTTGGCCAGCGTCAAAACATGTGATGCGGTTATGGGGCCAGTATTGGTAAAATAGGTTCCGAAATTTTCAAGACTTGATTCCATCGAATCGTAGGGAGCGATTCTGATAGAAATAATCTCATTCGATTCAGAAAAAAATTAGCTTTACAATGGTATACCGTGCAAAATGGGGCATCCTCCATAAAGAAAGCATGTGGGGCCATTCAAATTTTACATTGGCGCGATTTGTGTTGGGAACAAGGTCCAGTATTGGTAAAGAAAATTCCGAAATTTTTAAAGATAAATTGCGTCAAATCGTAGGGAGCGATTTTAATGCAAATAGTCTCATTAAATTATATGAAAAATTAGCTTTGCAACGGCATACCGTGCATAATGGGGCATCCTCTGTAAAGGACTCAATAATCATATTCATGCGGTCTGTAGATTTGGAACTAGTGGAACGAA
This sequence comes from Drosophila pandora, assembly GCA_021223865.1. Classification (NCBI taxonomy): domain Eukaryota; kingdom Metazoa; phylum Arthropoda; class Insecta; order Diptera; family Drosophilidae; genus Drosophila; species Drosophila pandora. The sequence continues at coordinate 94,589 of JAJJHT010016026.1, read as the reverse complement.
CTTGTTCGTGGACTGGTTCCGGTTCACGAGTTGGCGCCTCCCTTATCAATTAAAATCAATGGGGAACTAAAAATCGATTTTCTCAAAATTGTAGGGAGCGATTTGAATGATTTTTGCTCCAGATATACTAGAAAAGGTGATACATCGACTCAACTACCGTGCATATTGGGGCCTCCTCTTAAAGCTTCAGAATATTAAAAACAATTTTTAGGGGTCATTTTTGTATGGGCCGACAACGAGATTGTCCCACTTTTATCCGATTTTCTCCAAAACGTAGGGAGCGATTTTTATGAAACTTTCAGGAATTACCCTCAATATATTGACCTATTAGCTACAATATCGGGCTTTTTGGGGCCTCCTCTTATTTCTGAGCTAGGACCCAAAACAGTGTGGGGCCAATTTTTCAAATGTATTTTAATGGTATTTTAAGGTTGTTAATCCCGCCCAAAGTAAGAAAAAACTATAAATGCTTCAATTCTTAACAATTCTAAACTTTATTTCATTCAATTTAGTGGCTAAACAATAAAATAATTGAAAATAAAAAAATTCGTTGCTGTGTTCCGATTCCACCGTTCCACTTCGACGCTAACTAGGCGACGCTAATTTGACGGACATTTACAATTTTACCAATTAAATGGCGGTTACAATTTATATTGAACTCAACCCTTTACGAGGTATGTAAATTAAATTAATATATCAATTAAATTGATAAATCACTGCTTCAGTTGCTGCGCTGCTACCCTCTAGAGTTACGTAGTTGCTAAACAAGCAAGTCAGCACGACAGCATCGGATGGGCCAGCGCTGCTGTGTTTAGAAAGGGGGAAAGAGGAACCACCACACCAGTGCGGGATTTAAAGCGAGTGCGAAGGATCAGCCCCGTGGGTAAGTCCGGCGGCGGTACGCGAGTCAGACAAACAGTAGAAGTCAGGAGCAAGTGGGAACAGGATCCAGGATCCGCGGCGGAACTGAAGCCCAAGGGTAAAAAGAGTCGGTTCCTGATCAATAAGTCCAGGTGTGATCCTGTGAAGCAAGGGATAGCCAGCTCGGGAACTCAAGCCCAACAGTGAAACCAAGCAGGGACACCCCGGGAAAGTCATTAGAATCCTGATCCAGGCGCTGGGGCGTATGCACAGCGTATCACCTGGAGTTAAAGGAGACGCGACGCCAAAACCTTTGGGCGTATGCACGCAGTTGTTTGGAGGCGAGTGACGAACACGACCGGGGCTCCTGCGAGGTAGGTAGGCCCTTCGTGCCCTGATCCGGCCGCTAAGCAGCGAGAAGCATATCCTGCCCGGCGTATGCCTGGGAGGTGAGCCAATCGGTCTGTTAACACGGATTAGGTGCCGGCCACGGCAAAAGGGCATTCTCGGTGAGCCAAAGATACCGAAAGTCCACGGCACCCGCAAAGGAGAAGCAGCGTTGACGAGGGAGCAGCAACGTAAGAGGAGCAGCGGCAACGAGGGAGCGGCGGCGACGGACGAGCAGCGGCAGCAGAAGAGCAGCGAAGAAGACAACAGCAACAACACAGGCCCCGAAACCAGAGTCCGTGAGTCCAAACGAAGGGAACCGTGAGCCGTTTCGGCGCCAGGCACCAAGACCACACTACCTGCCGGCCGCAAGCTTTGGGAGGGCGTGTGTATTGGCACCAACCCGGAGCGGGGATCGGGGATCGACGGAAGGACGAGCGGTCGGTGAGATTCACCCTTTTTGTAAACTTAACATAATAAAGGGGATGTGTATTAAACAAAGCATACCGTGTTATTTCTGGGCTCGGGTAATCACGTCGAATCTATAAATTCGGTGGAACGTACCCCAAACTCGGTGAGCTAGTCGCGGCATTTGTTGCGAAGAAACAATAGAAAAAAACAGTTCGTTACAGTATCATTGCAGAAAAAATCAATTATTTGCCTCCTTTTGTTTCTAATAAGTACGAAACTTCGTTTCTGCGGGAAACGCGCTTCTTCTAGAACGATTTGATTCTGAAAGAATATTAGCGGCTAGTGAATCGTTTCGATGGTATGAGTGACCGAGCACTCACTGTGGATCGTAGGTGCACTCGGCTGCTTGCTCTCCAACTGCATTAAGCTGTTGTCTGAAAAGGGCATCAGCAACTAAATTCTCTTTTCCGGGTTTTTAAAAAATTTTCGCGCCGCTGTCGTTAGATCAAATGCCTTCTTTTTGTCTGGATATCTGAGTATGAAGTCTTCAGACGCTAAATTTTTTTTTCCTCCTATTACTCCGCTTGGGAGCTTAGGGCATTTACAAGGACTTTGAACCTGACTCTGTTTGGTGCAGTTTGCTTAGCGTAATCCCACGTGATGTTGCTGCGGGATAATTCTTGCATTATAGTACGGCGCCAGGTAAGCTTGGGGCGGACCACTCTTCTGCTTCCCTGTGGGTTCCAATCCAGGGCCTTCCTGACTATGCTGTCTGTTTTCTTCCTGAGTGCGTGACCTATCCATTTCCATTTTTTCTTCTTGATTTGGTGATGGATGGGAGCCTCCCCCGTGTTGCGCCACAGGTCACTGTTGGAAATTCTGTTGGGCCAGAATATCCCACATATGATCCTGAGGCACTTGTTAATGAATGACTGCAGCTTTGTCATCATCCTTTGGGAAGTTAGCCACGTCTCAGCTCCGTACAGAAGAATGGATTTTACACACGCATTGAAGATCCGCAGCTTTGTTCTTCTACTTATTTGCTGATTTCTCCAAATGCGGTGCAATCTTCCGAATGCAGATCTTGCCTTGCACAGTCTGCTCTCTACATCTTTTTCCACTCCACCACTGGATGATATTATGGTGCCAAGGTAGGTAAAGTGGTCGACGAAATCGACTGTTTTACCGCTGATGGTGATGCTACCTTGGTTGGAGTTATTAAACCGCATCGCCTTGGTCTTTGATGCGTTGATGGAGAGGCCTACTGCGTTGGCTCTCTTCTCGAGGTCGGACGCCTTGGCTTGTATATCGATGAGTCTGTGTGATAGGAGGCATATATCGTCGGCGTAGTCTAGGTCTTCAAGGTGTTGTGTGAAGCTCCAAGTTATCCCACGTCGATGCATGCTTACTTCTCTCATGATCTCATCAATCACCAGGTTGAACAGTAGGGGTGATAGAGGGCAGCCTTGCTTGACGCCAGTGTTCGTCTGAAAAGGTGCACTGATTTTTCCGTTGTGCAGTACTGCCAGGTCTGCATCATCATACATAGCTCTTACTATGTTTACGATGTTGATTGGCACTCCTTTCCTTGCAAGTGCACGCCATATCGCCGCCCTGTCTATTGAGTCAAACGCTTTTTGGAAGTCGATGAATAGAAGGTATAGTGGCGAACGCCATTCCACGGCTTGTTCGGTTATTGTGCGTAGCGTGTTTGCCTGGTCTACGCAGCTCCTAAGTGGTCTAAAACCTCCTTGTTCATCTCGAATTGTTGGCTCTAGTTTCTCCATAAGTCGTTCGTTCAGCAGGGTCGCTAATATTTTATAGCTGGTGTTCAACAGGGTGATCCCTCGCCAGTTGTTACAGTCACTGAGGTCCCCCTTTTTTGGTAGCTTAACGATTACTCCTCTCTTCCAAGCGTCAGGAACTCGCTCACTTTCCCATATATCTTTGAAATGCGGGTGCAATGTTTCGGCCATTAGTTGCGGGTCAATCTGGAGGAGTTCGGCAGATATGCCGTCCTCTCCAGCCGCTTTGTTGCTCTTTAACTTCCTGATTGCATCTCGTATTTCTCTGATTGAGGGAGGGGTTGGGGGTATCCTAACGCTGCTGTTGGGTACGATACTTCTGAAGTCGGGCTGTGTGTTGCCTGGTTGCTCTGTACAGCTGATCTCCATGAAGTGTTGCCTCCATCTCTCAAGTTGAGCATCGTCGTCTACTAGGAGCCTACCGTCTGAGTCTCGAATGGGTTGGGTTTGCCTCTGGTAGCTTCCAGATAGTTTGCCTATCAACTGGTACAGTGAGCGCATGTTGTTTGTATTTGCTGCTCTTTCTGCGTTTTCTGCAATGCTGTCCAGTACGGCTCTCTTGTCGCGTCTAGCTGATTTTTTCACCAATTTGCAGAGTTTCCTGTGTTCTTCTCTGGCTCTGCCGTCGTGATCCGCTATCGACTTGAGTCTATTCCGTCTGCTGATGAGTTCCCATGTGTCCGCCGAGATCCATTCAGAGCAGCTGCGTTGTCTCGTGCCAAGCATCTCCTCTGCGGTACTTCTCAGTAGCAGTAGCAGCAATTGCGATCTGCAGTCGGTCCATCTCGTTCTCCAACTGCGCCAATCTGGATGGCTCCATCAGAGTCCTAACGTTCCATTGTCCAATTCGTGTCCGTTTCGAGATGCGAAGGGTCGTCATCGGTTTTGGAGTGTCATTTGGTTCGATTGTACTTGTATTTGTTCTTGTAATCATTGTTATTTTCGTTCGGCCCGGTGATTGGCCGGACGCGACTTATCCCATGTAGTGGGGCTGCCACTTGTCGACATCTGGGAGTGCCGCTTTTGACTTTTTCATAAATATCATGCAAAATTATAATAATTCATAATTTTTTTTTTTTTTATTTATCGGGGGTCGGGGGATCGAACCCACGACCTCTTGTTTGGTAGGCAAATACGCTACCGCTGAACTAGCAAGAGACCATTATGAATTGCTTACAATTACCCAGTATAAATATTACAAGCCGAAAGTGTAGGGTCATGCACTTGTCATGAGTGGGAATTGAACCCACAACTAGCGTACTAACCGCTAGGCTACGAGGCCCCCGTTAGACGCTAATATGTTCCGCAAATTATGAATCGATTTTAGCTGCTTTCCGAAAAAACCTGCACTTGGATATTTCTGGATTTATGCATATACCTATACACCACCATTTTCGCTACATTTTCCATTTTCAAATGAACGCTTTTTTAAAAAAACAATATTTTTGTGCTGAGATGTTTTCATCGTATAGGCTCTTTAGAGAGTTTTCGTTTTCCAAGTAAATTATGACGTCATAGACATCAACAGCAATTTTCCGATTTTCTCTCGCAGGATATCGTCAATTGTTCTTTGGAAAATGCTGGTCGTATTTTTAAATCTTTAAGGTCGTCTCCGAAATTCATATTTTCCCCCGTTTACCGAGAAAGACGAGCAGTTCTTGGATTTTCTTTTTGACGAAATCCGCTGCTCCCATAGAATGTGGGTATTGTTTGCCATAAATTGGATCTTCGCTCACCGTTTTGATGGTGATTAAAACTGTGGTTTTGTAGGGTAAGGCTTCCCATTTGAGGTGGCCAGAAGCTAAGCAGAAGGATGCCCTGCCTGTTTTAACAGGTCGAGGCCGATTATTCTATCAAAGGATGACAAGTCCGGTAATATGAATAACGTCGCTTCATGTTGAATAGGCGTACGAAGCATTATTTTGTTATGGTAGTTTTGCCGTGAATTGAGTGGATGGAAAAAGTGGATGGAGGGGATGGAAACCTCGCAACACCTTGTGGGGTCGGATAAAGTTCTTGGACGCACCAGTGTGGATTAGAAACTTCATTTCCGTTCCGGCTACTCTTCGTCTGAAGCAGGGAGGTAGCAGGGACTTTTCCCTAAAAAATTTCCAGCATCTGAATTATAGTCACAGATGGCGTCATCGTCTCTTTCCCTTACCACGTCGGAAGCAGTAGGGTCGTACGCCTCCTCTACGCCCTGTTCCGTTTTAGCAGTTCTTTCGGGACATTCCACCGTTCAGAATAAGCAAGCCTCCTATTCTGCTAGGGCGAGTAATTGAACAAGGTTTGCTACTCAGTACTTAAAATGGTACGTGCGGGAGCAGCACCAGCTGAAAGATCACCAGCAGGGCCCCAACTAGCCTCAGAGTGCTGATTCCGCCAGAAGGACCACCGTCAGGATCATTTAACTGAAACACAATTTACCTCCACCCGAGGCCAGCCATCCGTAGGTGGTCCTCAACTTCTATCACATACAACTCTCCTCATGCTGGCCTCAGCAAACCGCGCAAAACTCAGAGCGGCCTAAGGTCAATCTAGGGAAACAGTCAATCTTTC